>CATIWM010152782.1:0-34900 GCA_949671775.1 Mallotus repandus | reverse complement strand
TGGTTGTGGTGTTAGCTTGTATTAGAGAATCAAGTTATCACAACTTTTAATTTGTCCCAGTTATTACCCTGGGTGGCGACTCCTCATCTCCACGCCATGTCTTTGTGACAGTGGTTAGTGTGTTTCCTAGAGCCCTAAGCTTAAACAGTGTTGCGGTTGCAATAAACTTAGGCGTGTGCTAAACCCCGCCGTCTACAGTTCTTTCCCCGGTTTGCTTTTTATTTTGGTCTGTCCTTAGTTTTGGTTTCCCTTGTATTGTGAATATTGTTAGGTATTCCCAGTCCCCACTCCTCTATTAGTGGCCTATTTTATTAGTCTCTTCTCATATTCCCTATCTTTGCTAGTGGTGTTGTTTCTCTATTGAATTATCTTTTTCTGGGAAAAAAAAGCAATAATAGCCATCATCATTGATAACACCGAATTGTATCCTTATTTGTGGACCCTGCATTAGCGAGGAAGCCGGGTGAAGGGGTGGAGTTCTCCTCATAAACACTCTGAAGATTAAGTCAGTAATTGTATGAGAAAATAATAATAAAGTAAGGAAAGTAGAATAAAGTAGAATGGTATTGGATGATGAGGTAATGGTGGAATAATGAGATGATGTAGAATATAAGAATATGAAAATGTGTGAATGAATGATCTCCCCCTCTATGAGATGTATATATAGTGAGAGATTGACTCAAACCTCTTAAGAATAGGATTCCTTATAGTTGTAGGATTGCCTTGTTTAGGAGAGAATAGACTTCCTTATCTAGCTTTCTTCTTATTCAAGTATTCCTCCTTTTTAAGGATTATAACCCCTATTAGAATAGGATACTTAACATGGGGTATCAAGAGTCCCCCTTGAAAGTTTGTTCGGATATTTATGTCCGAGATTTTTGGATTTTCAAGAATCACATAAAAGATGACTGTTGTGCTGAGATAAGAACTTTGCTTAAAATCTTATGTGTTGTCAAAAGGATGACCTGAGGTGGCCAGCCTCAGTCATAAATCATTGAGATACTCGGTATACCAAGTCTTAGAATCATAGTATCAGAATATCATAATCGTTAAATGCCAGCTGGACTTAAACACGCAGATTGCTCAATAAAAAGATTTTTGGTGTTATGAAACAACCCGAGAGATTAACCCATTACAGAAATGATCTAGCAGGACCAGTCGTCGCTGGAGTTTTTAGTGCTCGAGGCTTAGATGCTTGGTGCTATAGAAGCGAGGCCCGAGTGCCTGTGACCATGAGGCCAATCTCAGTGTTATGAAATGAGGCCCGAGTGCCTATGACCATGAGGTTAATATCGGTGTTATGAAGCAAGATCTGAGGCTTGTGACCATGAGGTCAATCTCGATGTTATGAAACGAGGCCCAAGTGCCTAACCTCAGTACTGTAGAAGCGACTTGAGGGTGCCAGCTTCAGTCACTAGACTTAGATCTCGGTGTCTTAGAAACACGGCCCGAGTCTTTGTTGAGTGCATTAATATTGCTTGATCATGCTTTTTGATGATTGCGTTTGAACTTGGTCTGTGTTTCTATTACATCAGACGAAAGAGAAAATGTTTACGATCACTTAATCAATCTCTATTAATTGTCAGTCTTTGATGCATTTGAAAGTATATCAATGTAATTAATGCATGTTCATGCATAGATAATAATAATGTATTGGACCAACAACTAAGTGTAGATGTCTGATCATGCTTGTGTGACGAGCTATAGTTATTCTATGAGAATAAATAAGATGTGAAAATAATAAAAATAAATAATTGAGAAAGAAGAGAACTCATCTCTGATGTGCTTTTGTCCTGCCTTTGAGTAACGAATATTTATGTTCATTGAAGTTGTTCAGTTATTGTTAAGTATTTGGAGGTCTCTTCATGTTGTGACTGTCCAAGAACATCTTTGTTACTGTGTGAGTTCGAATATATTCAACTCCTTGGCACTCTGTACTATCTGGAATTCATCTTCCAAGAATAGTTTGACATGTATAAGTGTCAAATTTTTTGGATTTTTCTTCAATGCTTGACTTTGGTCTTGGTATATACTTCTGAGCTAAAAGATGTACTTCAATGTGGCCTTTTTTAATTAATTCTGATGAGCAACGTTATTTGCTGAAATTACTGTTAATGCTGGTGCAAGCTTTGGTATTTCAAGCTGACTTGAACTTCTTGGTATTTTGAACGGTTTGAGCGTCCAAAGCTCGGACTTTATTCTCGTACTATACTCGGATTTGTCATCTACTTTGACCCTTCTGGCTTACCATCTATGAGATAGTCAAAAACAGCTGCTCCAAGGGTCCGCAACCTGAACACCTCATCCAGATGTCTGACTATCTCTGGGTTTCAGTTCTTCGATGTTCAATGCTTGATGGGAGTCGTTGCTTGGATGTCTAAGTCGTTGCTTGGATACTCGGATGTCTGAGTGTTGATAGGCTTCAGTGTTTTGATTTTCGGAGCTTATGGAGTCTCGACTTTGAAAAGTTTTCCGCAATGTTGCATTGTTGCCCCTTTCTTCCTTTTTTTTATAGAGGTCTGAAGACATACATAACTTTGTTCAGCAAATTTGACACTTCAAGTTTTCTCACGTTTCCATTCATATTCTGGTCAGAGTTTAAAGCCGTTCTAATCTGACGTTCCCAACTCGGCTGTTCCGAGCTTCAAGCTTTTCTTGGGTTGCCAATTTCAGCGTGGTCATTATTTTAGACCAATCAGGTTTGGTTCTGCTGAATAAAGAACAGGAATTAAGCAACTGCAAGGCGGAATCGAGGGGAGTCGGTGCTTGGTATTTGATGCTCGGTGCAACGTATCTTTGTCTCTCTTACATGCTTTTTTTTTTCCTCTTTTCAAAGCATTAACTCTACTGATCCACACATTTGCATGCTGATCTGCATGTGTTGAAAGCGAAAAAGCTTGGTACTCAAGAATAATAAGGACAGACTTTGACAAGAGACAGAACCAGATGCTCGGAGATAGCTATCTTCGGAGAACCCGGTGCTCCGAGGAATCCCACCAGCTAGAGGATGATCAAGCCCGGGTGATCGATTAACTTTGAATCTGTTGTTCATTGCTCAGAGTCCCAGTGCTCATGATTTCGGTGTCAGTAATGGATGCTCGGTCGACGTTAGAGCTCAGTTCATGATCTTAATACTTGGAGGTGCGGTGGATGCTTGATATTCAGATATTAGCAATTGGTCCAAGAATCAATTTCGTTGTCGGCCTCTTACTCTGCTACTTTCTTTCCTTAATCAACTTTAAAGCTGTCTCTCATTTTTGGAAGCTTTTCCTTTTCTTGGATCAACACAAGTAACTTTTGCTCAAAGTCATATTCAGTATGCTATTGCTCTTTTCACTCTTCTAAATTCAGGTTCGCTTTTCTTCCGGCTCAAATTCTTCTTTTTTGTTTATGCAATTCCTAAGCATAATCAATTTCATCTTCGATCATAGAAGCCTTGTCCATCTTACTGAATTCCCTCAAATTGGGCAAGTGTGTCAATTTCATAAAGTCCGGCAGTAGCTATGGAGTTATCTCTTTGAATGCCCTTTTTGAAGTTTTGTCGTTCAAGCCATGCTACAACTGAACTCTCCTTTTTTTTTTTTAATTGCGAGAACAGACTAGAAAAATAGCAGGACATTTGGAATCCTCAGCTTTCGTCTCATTCAGTTGTGGATGATGACTGACTTTGAAACGTAAAATCAATTTTTGATGCACCCAAATTATATATACCAAATACTGGTATGAGTTTTCCATTTGATCCAAGTTTCAAATGTAATACTCGTCCAAACAGCAAGCATAACTCGTGGTTTCACTCAGTGGAATCCAACTACTTGCGCTGAATATATCCTCGTGGAATATATTTGAGTCCTTAGTGAAAAGGCCGAATTAGTTCATTAGGTCCTTGAGATATCTTCTCAACTTTCTATTCTTCTATTTCCCAATTGACTTGCAGCACTCCAAATATTTCTCAACATTCGTTTAATCATAGTTTGTGTAGTTCTCTTGTTATTTATCTAGAATTTTGAACTTGCGAATTGCTATATCAACGGCAGAACTTTCTTTGAAACTCGGATACATCTTTTTTTTTTTTTAAAAAAAAGAAAGTGTCGTGCTTGATGCCTGCTTTCCTCAAGAACATTATCTGATCTTCGTGAAGTTTAATTTTCCTTGACCACCTTCGTCAACGTGGTTATCAATGTCTCGGAGGCCTCTAAGGAGGAATTTCTCTAGCGCCTGCAAGCTGAACTAGTTCTTTTATTAACTGTGGGGACAAAGAGACAAGAAACACTTGAGCAAGAAATTGAGTTGTGACGTCAGATATAATTGTCTTCAAAGTTGTGCTTGCAGTGTCCCGGTATTGATCTCTTTCCTGTTTGAGCAATTTATCTCATAACCTACTGGTCATCCCCCTGACTAAGGCCTTGCTGACCTGCTTTGCTAATTTGCTTGTGCATGTGTCACCAAGGAATTCCATATGGCAATACAGTTGCCAACCAACGAAAATCCATATGAGTTGGACTCACCACTACCAATCAGACACCCTCCTTGCAAGGGTACAAATCCAACACCTAATCTAGAAAAGCACTTTAAATTTGGTGCTTGGTGGATGGTGCTTGATAGGTGCTCGTGAACGAACCTTAGTGTTTGGTATTCAGTGAATGAATGGGCACACTATGTATGTGGTCTCAGCTTTGCTTTCTTCATGCAATTTTCTACTGTTTATTTTTTAAATTTGCATGAAAAGGCTTTGAGAAAAATTGAATGGTTGAGTTGTCGAGCTAGGTTCCTAGCAATCAAAGATAATTCCGAATTTAATTCGGTTTTGCCTAGCTTTTGAAGAAGACGAGTTAGGTTCCCATAAATGGTACCACTTGATAACTTCGAATTGTATCCTTGTTTGTGTAACCTGCATTGGTGAAGAAGTCGGATGAAGGGGCCGGATTTTCTCATAAACACTCTGAAAATTAAGTTAATAATTGTATGAAAAAATAATAATAAAGTAAGGAAAGTAAATAAAGTAGAATGATGCTGGATGATGAGGTGACGATGGAATAATAAGATGATATAGAATATGAGAATGTGTGAATGAATGATCTCTCCTTTATGAGATGTAATAAAATGTATATACAGTGAAAGATTGACTCAAACTTCTAAGGAATAAAATTTTTTATAGTTATAGAATTACCTTATTTAGGAGAAATAGACTTCATTATCTAATTTCCTTCTTATTCAAATTCAAGCATTCCTCCTTATTAGGATTATAACCCTTATTATAATACTATACTTAATATGAGAGAGCACCTACTCACCCAGTACCCTTGGACGAGCCTAGCAAGCAACTGTACGGAACTCCTCGCCGTTTATTTCCCGTCGAACGATTTCACGGTCGAAGAGGTCAGGCTGAATCTCACATCTGAACTCATCCATTTCTTCTCCAATTCCGACGGTCAAGATCCTGCTTCTCAGGTCTCTTGAAGTTTGATCTTTTGATGAATTCGCAGCATAAATATTGTATTAGTAACTTCAATTTTCTTTCTTTCACTTGTTGCAATGATAGATAATTCGCCCATTACTGCAGCTGCTTTTAACCAAATGTGATGGCAACATTTTAGAGGATGGTTCAAAGCAAAGATAAACATGCGCCTCTATAATTATCCTGAATCAATGATTGCTTTGAAGAATTTAAAAGCAGCATATATTGGTAATTTTATTCTTTTTTGGGTCATGCGTGTTGTGAGATTTTCTATGTTGATTGAATCTTGTAGCTGTATATGATGTGTTTATTGGTTTGAATGTCAGATAAGCTTGTGTCCGTGAAAGTAAGCACTGTTAGGCGTTTGGCAGTGCAAATGAGTTTTGACCGTGAAAAGCGTAAAACCAACATCGTACGTGTATTTCCTGATGAGAAATTTTCACCACCAGCTGTTTGTAACTTAAATGGCTGCAAGAGCAGAACATTTGGCCGTATTCAGTCTTCTGCACAAGCCATAGATTTTCAGAAAATAAGGCAGGCGCTTCTAACTTTATGTTACCCTTAAACAAAGAATTTCCTTTTAACTTGTCATATTATAATTCGAGGAACCAAATCAAATCGAGGTACAAATTTCCAGTTTATTCTACCCAGCCTGCTAGATTACAGTCCTAAGTTCAGATTCCATAACAACAGTTCTGGAGTCCCCGAGTAAAACGGGTGACTGAGATGCCACGAAATGAAAGAATTTCCAATTTTGGATATCCAAACTCCATATGCTCTACTCCCAGTTTTAACTTAATTAAATAACGTACCTTCCTACAAGAAGATTCTTTGGATATGCAGCAATGGTTAATTTTTTTTTTTTAAAAAAAAAAACGTTGGTAAGTAAGTATTCCTGTCCTTGTCGTCCTCTAATAGAGAATGTGTGGTCGGTAATGGTAGTTGCTAGGTATATAAATACACAAGGATATGGTAACTCAACGAAGACATGCTCAACATGACCTCACTACAGCCCCTCCAAATTAGTCCACCACCCTCTTCAAACAAGCCTAATACCTCCTGCTCTTTCACAATTCATGGCCTCGAGAAATGCTCAACCATGGCTGACCTCAGGGGATTTCATTCTCAAATCGTTCGACTTGGCCTTTCCGCTGATAAACATGTCATGAACCGGCTCATCAAGTTCTGTGCCCTCTCCAACAGTGGCGATTTGTTTTATGCCATCAAACTGTTCGACTCATTTCCCAACCCAGATGCCTTCATTTATAATACTGTCATTAAAGGATACCTGCAACATGAATTACCCAGAAATTGCATTCTTCTTTACTCTCAGATGTTGCAACACTCTGTTTTGCCCAATAACTTTACGTTCCCTTCTGTTATTCGAGCCTGTTCCCTTGGTAATGATATTGAACGAGGGAAACAAATTCATGCTCATGTTTTGAAATTCGGTTTCGGTGATCACGTGGTTTCTCTGAACAATTTGATATATATGTATGCCAAGCTTCAAGCATTGGAGGAAGCAAGGTGTGTTTTTGATAGCATGCACGATCAAAGTTTCATCTCTTGGACTACCTTGATTTCTGGGTATTCTCAGTGGGGATTTGTTGATGAGGCTTTTAGAGTTTTTCAGTCTATGCCTGAAAGGAATTCTGCTTCTTGGAATGCCATGATTGCTGCATACGTACAGAACAACAGGTTCCATGAAGCGTTTGCTTTGTTTGATAGAATGATAACAGAGGTGGCAGTCTTGGACAAGTTTGTTGCAGCTACTGTGTTGTCTGCTTGCACAGGGTTAGGTGCTTTAGAGCAAGGAAAGTGGATGCACAGTTACATTGAGAAGATTGGAATCGAAATAGACTCCAAACTTGCAACGACAATCATTGATATGTACTGCAAATGCGGTAGCTTGGAGAAGGCTTTTGAAGTTTTCAGCAGTCTGCCTCACAAAGAGATTTCTACATGGAATTGCATGATTGGAGGGTTAGCAATGCATGGTAAAGGAGGGGCTGCAATTAAGCTTTTTAGGGAGATGGAAAGAGAGAAGGTAGCTCCTGATAACATTACATTTGTGAATCTCCTCAGTGCATGCGCTCATTCAGGTTTAGTTGAGGAGGGGCATTATTATTTTTCTTACATGACTGAGATTTATGGAATTGAGCCTAAGACCGAGCATTTTGGATGTATGATTGACTTGCTAGGAAGAGCTGGCATGTTGGACGAAGCAAGAAAGCTTATTGATGAGATGGCTATGAGCCCCGATGCAACTGTTTTAGGAGCTCTATTTGCAGCCTGCAAGAATCACAGAAACATTGAGTTGGGAGAGGAAATGGGGAAAAGAACAATTGAACTCCAACCTGACAACAGTGGGCGGTATGTGCTATTGGCTAACTTGTATGCCAGCGCAGGTAAATGGGAAGATGTTGGTAAAGTGAGGAAACTGATGAGTGAGAGAGGAGTGAAGAAGACTCTAGGCTTTTCCACGATAGAGTTAGAAGGCAGTGTGAATGAATTCGTTGCTGGTGGAAGGAGTCATCCTGAATCTAAAGAGATATATGCCAAGCTAGATGAGATGCTGGAATGTATAAAATCTGCTGGCTATATAGCGGATAAGAGTGAAGTGGTGCATGAGCTTGATGAAGAGAACAAGGAACGCCCCTTGCAGCAGCACAGCGAGAAACTTGCGATTGCATTTGGATTGCTGAAGACCAAAGCTGGAGAAACGCTTCGAATCACTAAAAACTTGCGCATCTGCAAAGACTGTCACAAAGCAACTAAACTTATATCCAAGGTGTTTGATAGAGAAATAATCGTAAGGGATAGGCATCGGTTTCACCACTTTAGCAAGGGAGAGTGTTCTTGTAAGGATTACTGGTAATAATAGATAGGATAGCTTAGAAAACAGATTACTCACGTTGCAGGCATATTCAAAGAGTGTTTGATGCTGGCTGAGTTCAGCCATGCATTGGTATGTACCAAATTTGTGCAAGAGAGAATGTTGTAATTGAGCAGTGCCAGAGCTTAATTAAAGCATATTATCGGTTATGAGATGATCTTGTTTTATACTTAAAATTTACCAAGTGGTAGCAAATTGAGTTACCGAGTTAATGCCTAGATTTGGACAGAGCCGGACTCATTAGATAAACTCAGCGTGTCTGCTGCCGATTCTATTCTGGACCAAATGTACGTAAAAGTGGGTAGTGAAAATACAAAAAGTTATGAAAATGAAAACACCCCAACCCCTTGCCCAACCAAAAAAAAAATGTTTTTTTATAGTGGGTAGTGAAAATAAAATGAAAATGTCTTTTAGTAGTGACTAGTAAAAATAAATAAAATGTCTTTTATTTTTTTTTAAAAGATGCATTATTAATTATTTCAAATAAAAAAAATGCATTATTGATGATATTTAATAAAAAAATTTTAAAAATAAAATAAAATAATTGAGTCAGATTAGTAGCATAGAAATGGAATACAAGAGAAAATTTGGAGGATGGTAGCGTGTCGAGTTGAAGCATATGAGTTCAACCTATCCCCCACTCGCGACTCGCGATTCCAACACAGCTCATCTCGTTCTTCCTCACCCACCTTTCATCGACCTCTACTTCCTTTCCTTCTCCATATTCCCTCCGATCTTTGCCCCAAATTAATATCTTTCTTTCACGAATTTTCGATTTCCGATTTCCCAAACCCCAAAATCAAAAATTTTGACGCAAAATCATTATCAGTAGGCGTTTCGATTCGGTTTCTTTCTTCAGGTATGCGACTTCTATGCTATCCCAAAGTTCATTTCTTTCGGGTTCTTCAATTCTTATCAAATACAAAAAGTTAATTTCTCTCTGTTATATTCAGCATTGCACGGTTTAGAGTTGCAATTGATTGTTCATTACAAGAAAAGTTCCCTAATTTTTTTTTTCTTTAACATGTTACAGGTGACCTTGTTTCAATTTTGTCTATTGGTTTCAATTTTAGCATCCCTAATCTCTTTTACATGCAAGAAGTTCTATGATTTATTATCAGTTTCTTTCCTTTTTTTAGTTGGTATTTCCTCAAAATATTTATTGCATTATGCAACATTTGGTATGGAGGTTAATAGAAAGAGATCGATTGGCAATACTGAATGAATGAATGCATGTTGAAACAAGACTTGTTATGTTAGATTGACAGCCTGCCTTTGTTGTCACCATCTAACTCAAAACTCATCTGATATTGCAGCAAAGTTCCATGAATGGTTGAATTGATGGCCCCACTGCGCACTTCTGCAATTGTTGATCCGGGATGGGAGCATGGTGTTGCTCAAGATGAGAGGAAGAAAAAGGTCAAGTGCAACTATTGTGGAAAGGTTGTCAGTGGTGGGATATATAGGTTAAAGCAACATTTAGCTCGAGTGTCCGGAGAGGTCACTTACTGTGATAAGGCTCCAGAAGAAGTATACCTTCGAATGAAAGAAAATTTGGAGGGAACTCGTTCAAGTAAAAAAGCAAAGCAATCTCTAGATGATGGACATTCTTACTTTAATTTCCAATATGATGATGAAGATGACCATCCTGGTTTCAAAAGCAAAGGGAAACATTTGATAACTGATGGGAGTTTGGTGGTAAATTTGGCACCAGTACGCACTGTAGGATATGTTGATCCGGGGTGGGAACATGGTGTTGCGCAGGATGAAAGGAAGAAGAAGGTCAAGTGTAATTACTGTGATAAAGTAGTTAGCGGAGGCATTAACCGATTTAAACAACATCTAGCTAGAATACCTGGAGAGGTAGCCCCCTGTAAAAATGCTCCTGAGGAAGTATACCTTAAAATAAAAGACAACATGAAATGGCACCGTACTGGCAGAAGGCCAAGACAGCCTGATACCACGTCCATATCTACTTTTTCTAAGCAATCTGATAATGAGGATGAAGAAGATGAGCAGGAGCAAGACGCCCATTTTAATAAGAGCAAGGAAAGGCTGGTAATTGGTGATAAAAGATTGAGCAAGGATTTGAGAATAACTTACAAGGGGATAACTTCCAGCAATGGCTGTGAACCATTGTATAAAAAATCAAGGTTGGATTCTGTTTTCCTGAGTACGCCAAATAGTCTCATTCCATCTTCTTGCAAACAGTTAAAGGCGAAGACTAGGTCCTGCAGAAAATCTCGCAAGGAAGTAATTTCTGCAATTTGCAAATTCTTCTACCATGCAGGAGTTCCATTACAAGCAGCAAACTCACTCTACTTCCATAGGATGCTGGAATTGGTTGGTCAATATGGACAGGGTTTGGTAGGTCCTCAGAGCCAGATGATATCTGGTCGCTTTCTGCAGGAGGAAATTGGGACCATTAAAAATTACCTGTTTGAGTACAAGGCATCCTGGGCAATCACCGGTTGTTCTTTAATGGCTGATAGTTGGGTAAATAATGAGGGTAGGACATTTGTTAATCTTTTAGTCTCTTGTCCCCGTGGCAGGTACTTTGTTGATTCAGTTGATGCCAGTAATATGCTAGATGATGCTTTAAGTCTATTTAAGCTATTGGACAAAGTGGTGGAAGACATGGGTGAGGAAAATTTTGTACAGGTATTAGCCAATTCTGCTCATTCAAATTCTGAGGTAGCTTGTCAATTCTTAAAATTGAAATATCATGGCTATTTGCATTTCTTACCTCCTTTCTGTCTTCTTATAGGTAATCACTGAGAATACTCCCAGTTATAAGGCTGCTGGAAAGATGCTTCAAGAGAGGAGAAGCAATTTATTCTGGACACCATGTGCCACCAATTGTATTGATCAAATCCTTGAAGATTTTCTGAAGATCAAATGTGTAGGAGAGTGTATAGTGAAAGGCCAAAAGATTACAAAACTAATTTACAACTGTGTCTGGTTGCTAAATCTTATGAAAGAATTTACCCAGGGGCAAGAACTTCTGAGGCCAGCTGCTACTCGATGGGCCTCCAGCTTTGCAACTTTACAAAGCTTGCTGGACCATAGGACTAGTTTAAGAAGAATGTTCCAATCAAGTAAATGGACTTCCTCTAGGTTCTCTAAATCAGATGAGGGAAAAGAGGTAGAAAAGATTGTAGGAAATGCTACATTTTGGAAGAAGGTGCAATACATTAGCAAATCAGTAGATCCAATAATGCAGGTGCTTCAAAAGGTTGATAGTGGTGAAAATCCATCAATGCCCTACATATATAATGATATGTGTAGGGCAAAGCTTGCAATCAAATCCATTCATGAAGATGATGCACGTAAGTATGGCCCATTCTGGAGTGTGCTGGAGAATCACTGGAACTCATGGTTGCACCACCCTTTGTACATGGCTGCTTACTTCTTGAATCCATCGTACAGATATCGTTCTGATTTTCTGACGGTAAGACAAAATGATGATTCATTTATTTTAAAAACAAATTGATGATTTATTTATTTGAAAATTTCTTTGTTTAGTTTTCTATGACTAAGAGGACTTATGTAACTGCAGCATTCAGAGGTAATGCGTGGATTAAATGAATGCATCCATAGGCTGGAGCCTGACAATGTGAGAAAGATTTCTGCATCCAAGCAGGTAGGAACTTTGAGGCTAGTTTTAATGTGCTTAATTCAATCTCTAAATGCCCTACTTTTTTTTTTTTCTGTTTTAGTCGAGGCTGACATATAATTTTCAGATTTCTGATTATAATTCTGCAAAAGGTGATTTTGGAACTGAATTGGCAATTAGCACAAGATCAGAGCTTGACCCAGGTGATGATTAGATTGGCATGTTGGAGTTTCAGTCATTGAGAACTTAAGACTTGTTTCATTAATGTAATACTCTGTCCTTATATCAGCTGCATGGTGGCAACAACATGGAATAAGCTGCTTAGAGCTGCAGCGAATAGCTGTGCGTGTATTGAGTCAGACAGGTTCCTCTGTAGGTTGTGAACATTCCTGGAGCATATACGACCAGATCCATAGACAGAGGCAGAATCGTTTTGCTCAGAAAAAAATAGATGACCATATGTTTGTTCACTACAATCTGCGACTTAGAGAATGCCAATTAAAGAAAAGATCTGGCAGCTCAATGTCCCTGGATGGTGTGTTGCCAGAACGCTTGCTAAATGACTGGATTGCAGAAGCAGAGACGCATTCCTTTCAAGAAGATGAGGTATATTTTTTTATCCTTGTAGCTAGAATAAATCATTGGATTGTTTGCTTTTTAAAAAAAAAGAAAAATAAAAATAAAAAATTGGAAGAGAGAAGGTTAAAAAGAAGTTAAATTTGTCAGAGGTTTTGAGTTAGTAAGCATGAGTGTACAAAGTGGTTGGTTTCTGAAAGTAGTGAGATGAATGAATTGTAATGGTTATTTATAGGAAATCCTATACAATGAAAATGGAGAGATGTACGAAGACAGATGCGAAGATGAATTGATTGATTATGATGAGGATGATGCAATTCTGGAGGCTGAGAAGGAAAGTCTAGAGCTAGTGAGTATGGGTGATGTTGAAGCTGTGGATGTAAATCCTAGTGCGGCCACTGATGATGATGACGAAGAAGAGGATGATCATAACTTTTTTGATGATAATATGAGTGATTGAATTGAGGTAGATGGAGCGAAGAAAACAGGGAACAGAAAGTTGATGAATTTAAGAAGGTTGCTCCTCGGTGTAGTCAATGTTGATGCATAGTTAAAATTCAGTGTAAAATTGAAGTAGTTGATTTTTATTTTGTTTTGTCCCATAATTGTTATATATTAATTTTTTTTTTTTTTTTTTTTTGGGTGGGGTCTTAAGAATCAAATCCACCGAAATATGTATATTCGCAAATGGTATTAGTTCTCATACGCCAAAACAAACAAACGGACAGATAATTAATAAATAAAGATTCACACTTCCAACCAAAAAAAAATTTCCGACATCTCCAACTCGTTTTATCTGATGATAAATAGGGATACTTGTATTTTTAGTGTTCTAAATTTTTAATTTTTACTATTTCAGTGTGTTAATAAATTTTTTATTTAATTAAATGTCGGAACTTTTACCTTTTTAAAAATAGTAACAATACAGTGTTTCCGGTTAAACTTCCCTTAATGGAGTGATGGCTGTGCACAAATGGAACCCACTTCTTTGTGACATGTACGCCATCTCACATAAAAATAATAATAAAAGGAGAAAAATAGCCTAAAATTGCACAAAGGAAAAGACATCTAGATCTCCTCTTCTTCCTCTTCTAGTTAATGTATCTCTGTTCCGCCGTCACCGTCGCTGCTGCTACCACCGTCACCATCGGTAACACATCTACCAAGTATTTAAAGCTCCCATTACTCTATAAAACCCCATTTACGCCATGAGCACCTTCAAAGTTTGCACCAATTAAACTTGAACTTGAGATTCAAAACTTGCATCTGAGTGACAGGCTTTTCGGCTGTTTTTTACTTTCTTGTGCTAGTCTTCAAGTCTCTTTGGAGAAGAACCCACTTGTGGCAGAAGAATCATAAGCATTCTTGTATCAACAAGGGATGTGCAAGCGCATGTGGTTGCAGGGGTTAGGTGGGGGATAAGGGACGAGCTGACACTAGGAGTTGAAATAATGCACCAGAGAGTATGTGGAGGAATGGCGAGCCAGAAATGTACAGCCTGGTTTTGTGAACAGTTAGTGCAATCCATATTATAAGGAAAGCTTGAAACATTTAATAATTTATTATTATTTCATTAAGATTCATTGTAGTGCAATCCATATTATAAATTATTAAATTTATATTGTTGTTTGCGAAATTGATTTCTGGTATTGGTTGAGAGGCTGCAGAGGTTTCAACGGTTAATTGGGTGCTTGCTCTGGTGGCAGTAGCTTTGGTCAGGTTAGTGGTGGTGGTGGCTTTTTCATTGAGTGGGCAGTGAGTTTGTTGGACAATGCCATGACTGATAAGCTTATGTTTGATGTGGGTGTTCTAGTAGTTCTTAATTTCATTATATGTTCTCCTTAGTAATCTTCCGGCTATTAAAGACCATCTGCAATTTCAAAACACACACACAAAAAAGATTGAGACTTTTATCTGTAACTAAAAAGAGAGAATTTTATTTTTAGTTGGATCACTTACTTATTGTTTAATAAGTTGTGAAACTTAATGATAATCTCATCTTCTTCTTCAGTGGAGTTCCCTTTTTAAGATCAAGCCTCAAGCAATTTATCCATCTGAGTTTGAAACTGTTGCCACATTTGAGCAATCCTACGCAACACAACAACCTTCACCATGAGAATGAATATAGTCAATAACATGTTGGTCTCCTTCTTTAGTCCAGGCACAGTGAGGTCTTCTGGAGGAGTTTGGAGCTGGTGGTATCCCAGCTGGAGCTTCAGCGCAGCTTTTGCCAAAAAATCAGCACTTTCATTAGACTCTCTATAGGTGTGACTCAACTTCAACTGCCATTGCCTTTGGATCAGTCTTTGAATATCTTGAATGAGGCCTATGTATCTCACAGGGCAAGCTTTCTGGTCATTCAAAATATTTATTAGGTCTTGATTGTCTGACTCCAGGATAATCTTCTTAATTCTGGAGCTCCATGCCAAATGGAGGCCATGAATTACCGCCCAGGCTTCAGCAGCGAAAATGCTGCAGTATCCCATATTAGACATAAAACCCGATATCCAATCTCCATTGCTATTGCGAAGGAGGCCACCCAGCTGCTGCATGGTTAAGGATGAAGGTCACCGCACCTTCGACATTCAGCTTTGCCCAGCCTTCTTCGGGAGCTGTCCATGGCATTTGACATTTTGAGCGTCGACTTCTCTCCCCTTTCTGGATATCAACAGCCATGGATACTGTTCTGAAGGCTTGATTCATTGTCTTTTAGGAGATTTTTGTCCATTCATTATTTTTTATGTGAGGTGGCATACTCAAAAAGAAGTGGGTTCCATTTGTGCATAGTCATCACTCCGGCGAGAGAAATTTAACCGAAAGCACTATATTGTTACTATTTTAAAAAGTTCAGATATTTAATTGAACAAAAAATTTATTGAGATATTAAAATAGCAAAAATTAAAAAATTGAAACACTAAAAATGTAATTATCCCTAATAAATAATATCAATACATGTGCTTAACTCATATTATCAAAACATGTGGTTATGAGTTTCTAATAATATGTTTTGGTGAACAAGGAAGCCAATATTTTTAGTCTAATAAATGGAACAAAGTTTTCTCTGATTTACGAGTTTAATATTTTTATTTTTAACATAGATAATTTTTAGTATATTAGTAGCCGGTGAAACTTGAATCTTTACCAATTGCACCACTATAATAGGTACTTACGACTAAGACCAATAAATTTTGGTTGCGAGTTTAATATCACACTACTGTGCTTAACTGTTGGAAATGCTACATTTCTCAGCAAAATTTTGGCTATTTTAAATTCAAATTTTTCAAAATATGGATTAAAAGAGATGAAAGCAAATAAAATGTTACATATATATATATTGCTTTTGAGGACACAATATGTACAAGTTTTAATTGGTTGGTTAATAATTGTTTTCTTCTAAATGTTTAATTTGTGGTAGAAATACTCAATAAGTTAATAGAATATCTCAAAATATCGCACAAAATAAAATATATAATAAAGTGATTTCAAAATAATAATACTAAAAAATTAAATTTATCTAATATTTATATAAACAAATGTACACATAGCATATCTAATGAGCCCTGCCCTGCCCAATTAGGTTGGGCTACTAAAAGGACACACAGTCCATCAAAAAAACCAATTTGACAAAAACCCTAGTTTCTTCTCTCTCTTATCTCCGGTTGTCCTTCCGTGCATTGATTTGCAGCAGGTGCGTGCGTATATCCCTGCTCAGACCTTTCATTTCCATCTTCTCTTCCATAAAATTAGTTTTTGAAAAATCTTCTGATGCTTGCTCTCTCCGTGTTTTTTAAGTAGACAAGCGGCTTTTTTTTTTTTTTGAGCTTGAATTAGAAATCCTTTCCCAATTGGAATGGAAGGTAAGAAGCCGGTGATTGGGCTATCATGGGAGCCAAAGCTTCCATCTTTTGCATCTTCAACCTCAGCCACAGCCTCTACCAGTTTTAAGAATAAATTTCTAAAGTCCAACGCAGACCAAGCGGAAAGCAGTGCTCTTTGGAAATCCAATGCAGAGCTTGTTGACGGACTATTTGTCCCACCTAACGATCCTAAAAAGTTATCCAAGTTACTCAAATCCCAATCCAAAGATACTCTTGGCAAAGATTGGTATCTTTCTTTTCTTTTTCTTTAATTATGTTTCTTACCTCCCTCCCTCTTTGCTTTTTTCTTTTGTTAGTTTTTTCAGTTTTTCAAAATGTACATGAGAATATAACAGCGGAGTTATAATCAAGGAAATGGAGAACGGAATGGATAGGGAAGAAAATATAACTGTTATTGCTCTAATACCAATTGTTACCATCATAATTGTTGTTTGGGACGGGACGATAGAAAATAGAAGAGAAATTGAGGGACAGAGATTGAGAAAATAAGAAGAAAAATATATAGGGAAAGATAACAGGAGTAAAAAAAACAAAGTCTTGAAATTCTAGTTCATACTCGGTCTACCTAAATTACAACTCAATTCTACTTCTTACATCTCTATATCACAGTCTATTGCCACCCATAACAGCTGATGGTTTTATTTATGAACAGGTTTGATATGCCTGCACCAACTATGACGCCAGAATTGAAGAAAGATCTTCAGCTGCTTAAGGTTCCTCCCATTTTGTCTTGTCTTTAATTGCACTGCTTTAATCCAATTCATGCCATGTTCGGGGCCTGCATTGGTTATGTTGTGTTTCTCTTTGTCCGTTTGGTGTTAATATTAATGCATGCCTTTTATACCCTGTTACTTAATGCGATACCCCTTTGAGCGACTATTGACTTAAAGTCATTTGCTTCATGATACAGCTAAGGAGTGTTCTTGATCCAAAGAGACACTATAAGAAGGCTGAGCTAAGATCTAAAGCACTGCCCAAGTACTTCCAGGTAAGTTTTTGGTCATTTAATCTAAATAATGAAGTAGATTACAGTTTCTGATGGTTTGGCATATGGAATTTTCTATTGTTTTTATTTATGTTATTTTGCTGGTTTAATTTCCAAAGCATTTGGTTTCTTCCACATTTCTTCAGGTAGGCACAGTTGTGGAGTCAGCATCAGATTTCTTCTCAGGTAGGCTAACTAAAAAGGAAAGGAAGCCAACTCTTGCAGAGGAGATCCTTTCTGACCGTACTCTTGCGGCTTACAGGTGAGAGATGAAGTATACTTCCTGTGTTTTGTGTGCAAGAGTTTGTGAATGGATTTGTTCATGTTATTGAAATTAGAAAAAAAAAATCAACTGATGACATGGTAAAATCTCAAATACCTACTTATGTTCTATTTTGTAAAAGATAGGTTTTTAAACAAGAATGATCAATCTAAAATGCTTGCAGCAGCAACAACCAATCATCCTGTTAGCAAATTACCAGGCAATATAGAACTGTTCGACGTTATTATTTTTTAGGAATGCTATTTGAATGGAATAGAGAAACATCATTATTCTATAGCTGGTAAACTTTATTTTTTAAATTAAGGATTAATAAAAAATAAAAGAAAAGAATATAACACTGATTACTGGTGATGTGAGCTTGTGCTCATTGCACTAATCCTGTAAAAAATTGTAATGTTTAATATATTTGATATTTGCATTTTTTTTCCTTTTTAACATTTTTTGTACTAATGTTCACCACAACACTTCTCACTTTTTTTTCTGTGCTGCTTCACCTTTCAGAAAGCGCAAGGTTCGAGAGATTGAAGAACAAAATCGTCCAGGCGGAAATCAAAAGTGGAAAATAAAGGGTCATCAATCAAGGAAGCGAGCGAAGGAAAGAAGGCACTAACATTTCTGATCAGCCCCAATAATTATACATTTTTAGAACACTCCAAAGAGATATTTATGAGATCATGTGATAATCACAAATGGTATGAGCAATGCCTTGTTATAGAACACTCCAAAGAGACATTTATGAGATCATGTGATAATATCACAAATAGTATGAGAAATGCCTTGTTCTTGCTGAAGGGAAAGGAGGAGATTGTTGTTTGTAGAAGTAAAATTGTTGTCTGATTACTTAAAATGTCACATTTTACATGTGGACCTTTGAGCAGTTTTGTTAGCCATCATATTCAGTGCGACCTTAGCAGCATCTACTTTGACATTTGCGCCTACCTAAATCTCAAACCGCTCAGAACTTGGTGCCTATGAGCTATGTGCATATGTCCCTAAATGCTACCTTACGCGCATATCTCCCTAAATGGTTACCTTTCGCGCATATCTCTAAATGTTACCTTAAGTTGCAGAATGATGAACACAATGAACTGCTCGATGTTCGTAGGTCATAGCAGGCCATAAATATGAAATTCAAAATATTACAAAGGAATATGACATCTGAAATCTCACATAGTAGTAATTCGTGCAACTGCAGAAGCAAGTAGATAAATTGGAGAATCTATTAGATGTGTGCATGACAGGCTGCCTATTTGTTAGGCTGAACAATTAACAGATTGCATCCTTCAAACATACGAGTGGACGCCATCAATGATGAATTCTCCTCTCCCAATATTGAAAAGAAAAAAAAAATTGCAAGAGTCAATTATGAGAAGTTTTGACTTGATCAACTTTGAAGTTGAACACTCATGGCAGGGGCTCTTGTGAATCTCCCAATCGCCACAAATGAAGATATGCATCAGTGCCTACAAGCATGTGACATTAACAGTGAGGAAATATCGAAGGACAAGGCAAACAAAAGACGAGCAAAACTCATGTGACATTATGTACTTCCTAAGTGAAAAAAACAACTAAATAAATAGGAGATAAATACCAACTTTAACATGATAAAGCTGCATCAACATTCCAAACAATCATTCATGAAATGCCAGAACTTTAGCCATCTCCAAAAGGGTCATCTGCATTTACTGATAAAATGATGATTTATTGCATCGCAGGTGCATCTCTTTTTCCACATTGTGGCAAGTAGGCATGTTTCAAATGCCACCAGCTTTCATGTGCAAGTGATAATGGCAAGTGATAATGGGCTTGCAAGTCACAGGTGTAGATGTTATTGTATGAACTAAGGTTTTCACGGTTCTAATGCACTTCATGTATTCCAAGTAAGGAGTGAAACAAATTGAATTAAATTTTGGTTATAACATGATAAAAAATTACAAGGGGGTTAAGATATGGCATGGTGTAGCTTTCTTTTTCACCTGCTCTAATAATGAGTGATAACTCCAGATCCAACCTTTACCGATCAAAGTTCTGTGTAAATTAGGCCTAAAACCAAACCTCCACTCTTCCAAATCCACAGCTCCATTACAAAGCTGCATGATCCCATCAAGCTGTATGTTTTTTTCTAATAGCAAGAGCTCTTAGATAGCACCTACTTTTGGTAGTGACATAACTAAATTTTGAATTGTAGGATATTAAACCATAGTTCCACATGAAGTGTCATAGGACTTTGAGATAAGCCTAATAATATTATCTAAAATATAACGCCAGACAATTTCTTTGATTTAAGAATGAACAAGCTAACACTGTTTAACTTGTTGCACTCATGACAAATAAAAGATCACAAACACTGCATAAATGCATAACAGAACAATATCTGTAGCCATAGAGGAATCTAAGCATTCCAAATGTGATACCACAGAATAACCGACTCACCATATCCCTCCATGGAGATGACCTGCAGATCACCTCCAAAATACCGAGCGTACAAGCGGCTAATTGGAAGTCCATATCCATATCCTGCCATTGTTACTGTATCAGCTGTTCCAAGATCAGCATGCTCATCCAGTGGGTTTTTAGCAGTGCTGTAAAGGTAAGTGAAAATTTTGGGAAGACCACTTCTCGGAATACCACCCCCTTCATCAGACACCTATGAGAGCATTAAAAACCACAAATTAGCATCTAAGAAGTTACAGATTATAGTGCAGCACATGTCCTTAATAGTGGCATTTCAAATGGCCAAAATAAAATATGAAGACTGCCAAGAAAATTTGAAAGAGATGTGAAAAACTTCCGCCAATAGCATACAGTAAATGACTGTTATACTTTTATAGTGACATCCTCAATTCCTTCAGCAACAATTAATCGAACAGGAGGTGCAACTTTGTCCGAGTCCATGTAACGCTCTTGGACAGCACGCAAGGAATTCTTGACCAACTCAAACACCATGAGATGCAAGTGTGCTGGAACATAGCTGTTTTGCAAGAAACTCGAGTATAAGAAAGATAACCAATGAAATTTAAATATTAAGGAGAAGCTCAAACTAAGTGAGAAAAATCAACTCACGGGAATGTGAAGTTGGGGTCTCCATAGATATTAACAACAGGAGCACTACCATATTCCCGCAAACAGATAGCACGAGCATCCTCACCAGCATTTCGGGCTACCTCAACAGGAGACATTTTCGTGTGAATATAGCCTATGCAATGAGGAGGAGGGTTGGGATTGTGCAACTCCACATGCTGCCCTGAGCATATCAAAATGGAAGTAATATACAGAAAATTTAGACACAGAAATCAGACAACAATTAGAAATATAAAAAAAAAAAAAAAAAGTTCATACTAACCAATAAGCATTCTAATTCCGATTCTAGACATGTAAAACCGATCCAAAAAGTTATGAATTTCTTCAAGATCTTCATAAACAATCTTGGGATCCATGCCTTTCTTTAACTGTTGAACACCTAAAGCCATCATAGGAACCACATTGTTGTGCCTGACCTTAATTGCCTTAATCATTTGCGTAAAGTCCTTCTCATCATTTGAATCCTTGATATCAGGAAAGGATCTAAGATCACGAAAAGAATCCAGGTACCAATCTCGCACCTTAGAATGAAAAGTAAAGATTTAATGAGAAGATTCCCATAAAGAAAAGTTGTCAGTTTTATAGAAAAGCTCTGGATTTGCAAGAAGCAGGGAAGAAGGAAAAAAGATGGAACATGACTATTGAATTGTAAAAGAAGTATTAGTTCCAAAATGCTACGCAGGCAGCATCTTTGGTAATTGGATTTTGCAGATGAAACTCAGGGGGTTTGACATGCTCAGAACCTTGGGTGTTGATGGTTGCAGATGCAAAACTCCATTCATCATCCCTTTAAAGGAGAGATAAGGGAGAGTAGGAAATAATTAAGTAGAAAAAATAATTTAAAATTCAACCTGCAGAAGCACATGTCAAAAGAGTTATTATTATAATAATAACAATAAGAATAGTTTGAGAGGGGTGGGGGGGTTGGTGATTGAAGACGTGGGTAATAAGAAGGTCCTTTATGCTGGCTCTGGCTGACGAGAGGAGGTATAACGATATAAGAAAGTGATTATGAAGCGCAAAGGAATAATTTGAGAACTAATTCCAAAATCCCACCCACCCACCACCATACATACACAGAATCTTAAAATTAATTAATTAAAACAAAAAAGATGACGATGCTGATGTTAAAGAGACAACATAATTTAATTAGATCAGACCCACAAAAGAAAAGATTTTTTTTTTTTTTCTAAAAGAAAAAAGGGGAAAAAAAAGGAAGTACCTTTAAAACAGCGGGTTTAAGAGATAAGCCGTAAGGAAGGGTCTGGAGTTCAATAGCTCGGCGGGCAATTCGAATGGGCAATTCCTTGTGGAGGAATTGAGCAGCAATCAACAAATTCTTGTAAGTAGGCTTGGAACCAAACTCCATCATGTACCTGAGACTGACGCCGGTCTGCTTCATGGAACCCCATCGCTGCACCTCTTCCATCAAGGACTTGGACAAGGAGTCGCAGGCCTTCTTAGCCGCCATAGGAATTTCGGTGTACCAACATGCAAGGTTGGGGAAATGGGTTTGGGGAAAAGAGCAAAAATTAAATGCAAAACTGACATAAAAGTTTATAGAGAGGTGGGAGTGCAGTAGAGGAGGAGAGGAGGAGGCGAGAGCGAATGATTTTTTTTGGGCAGCCAAAAACGACAAATGGGGAAGGAGAAGAGAAGATTTATTTATTTTTTATTTTTCTTTTTGTCGTGGGTATTTGCTCTCTGGACGTAACGTAATTACAGTATAAATAAATAAGGGGAGATTGGTGTTAAATTATTGGATTTTTGAGAAATAAATCAATGAAAATTTAATTATATAGGTTTAATTAGTATTAGGTAACTAAAGAAATTGGAGGTAGATTTGAATTTTGGTAATCAAGAAACAAATAATACTAATAATAAAGAGAGAAGTTGGAGGAGTCTCAAACTATCAATGAAATGATGGTAGTAGGCTAGTAGAGCAGGGAACGGTTAGGTTTAATTATGCAATTATCGAATCAATTGCTGCTATTGGTAAACTTCCAACAGATTAAAAAAATACTACTTGAGTGAGTGTATCATAAATAATTTTACTCAACTCAAGTCAAACTGAAGTCAACGGTTGTGAAGTTTTTTTTTTTTTTTTTTTTTTTTGTTCATTGGATTAGTAGCAGTAGTAAATAATAATAATAAGTAATTGGACGAAATGAAATGGATCCATCCAATCAAATCAATTCATCTATAATTATTTGGGTTGGGCGGCCCTGGCCCTGGCCCAACTCCAACACAAATCGCAATCACAATCACACCACCACTTAACCCAACCTCTTTCTTTCTTTTCTATTGTTATTATATATTATAAAAAAAAACAATGGTTGCTGGCTGTGCTGTGCAGTGCAAATTAATTAATTAATTAATTAATTAATAATAAGAGTAAGGAAGTACGTCTTAACTAATTGTAGAGATAGAGGTATTATCTCAGAACAGAACAGGACAGAACGGAACGGAACAGCGGAGCGGAGCTCACCACTTTTCCTAATTTCTCATTTTTCTTCTTGCTCTGCCTTCTCTTCCCTATCTCAATTTTCCCTCTTCTTTCTTTCTTTCTTTCCACTTCTATTTTCCGATCACCTAGGGACTCCGATTAGGGTTCCGTCTCTCTCCAATTTTAGCCATCACTGACTTCATCACACAAACACATGAGCCTTTTCTTTTGATCCATCTCCTGCTCCCCCCTCCATCCATCCCGTTCTCTCAATTGCCTATGGCTTCCAACCTCGATTTGTCCATGTCTCCCCAGCTGGAGCAGATCCACGGTGAAATCAAGGACAACTTCCGAGCCCTTTCGTATGCCTCTCTTCTTATTCTCTTACTTACAATTTCTCTCCTTTTCTTTTTTCAGATCTTGGACCCAACCCTATTCTTCTTCTTCTTTTTTTTTCTTCTTTTTCATATGTACATTTATCTTTCTTTTAATTTATCCATCTTCTTTCTGTCCTCAACATATAATATAATATGACATAATTTTATGTTATGCCTGCAGAAATGGGTTCCAGAGGCTCGATAAGATGAAAGATTCCAACAGGCAATCTAAGCAGCTCGACGAACTCACTGCCAAAATGAGGGACTGCAAAAGGTACCCTTTACCCTTATCAATTATACTAAATATCCTCCATTTTTCATTTCGTTCTTCTTCTTACGAAATTCCATCCTTTCCAATTCTCTTCTTCTTACCTTACAAGTTACAAATACAAATGCTAATGCTGCTGCTTCATTTTCTTCTATCTTCTTATTTCCATTTCATCACTTTTCCTCTCCTCTTGCGAAAAAAGATTGCAATTGGTTTCTTCCCACTTATAGTTTTATTGTGCAAATACCTCCACTTGGGTTTAGGACTTGTGTACCTTTTATACTTCCAGATATTTTAGACAATTCGAACTGCATATCTGCCACTGTCTTCATCTTCCATTTTATCTTCCTGTTTAACCGTCAATATTTGCACCGCTGCTATTGTTAAGGACCAAAAAAGAATCATCATACATCCACACTGCTTGTTTGTGTACCAGTTTCTTTTGTTATTTTCAATCACTTGTGCAAAACTAGGTGTTCATTTCAATTAACTATTTCAGATTGATTAAAGAGTTTGATCGTGAAACTAAAGATGAGGAGACCAAAAATCCTCCTGAAGTAAATAAGCAACTCAATGATGAGAAGCAATCCATGGTCAGTTCTTTCTCACCTTTTTTTTCTCTCTCACTTTGTTTTATGTTTTTGGGCATGTATATTCTGTAAAAAATTACATTGCATTTCTTTGTTTCTGCAGATAAAAGAGCTGAATTCCTATGTGGCACTGAGGAAAACGTAAGTTCGCCTATTAGAGGTCGCTACTTGGGTCTTGGATTTTATGATTTCATTTGTATTCTATGACTATGACTATGATGATGCCAGCTATCTGTTTGAAATGTAACAATCATATTCAATCAAAATTCGAGCCTTATGATGATTAAATTTATTCACTAATGTAACAAACTTCTATGTGTCGAATTCAATAAAGTAGATGTAAGTGAAATTGTCTGGGCTTACAGTTCCCTCTGCCTTATGAATACTTTTGAACTTCATACCCCTAATGCTAGTTGGTGGAACTGCAGCTATATGAATACGCTTGGGAACAAGAAAGTTGAACTCTTTGATATGGGAGCTGGGGGCAGTGAACCTCTGGGTGAAGAAAATGTTCAATTGGCATCAGGTGAGGTTCTACTTGGCACCCTCTACAATTGTCATTCAGTTCCTGTATGTTATTTGCTCTCACAGAACCCTTTGAAAAAAAAAATCTAATTTAACAATTTATGTACAAAAAGTTCTATTCACCAACTTCACTTTGGACAAATGAGGACCAAATATCATGATTCGTGAATAATGTGTCAATCTTCTATTTTAGTGCTTCAATGCTAAATTTGCATCTGAGTTTGTGCGTATCATCATTCAGCCTTATGATGCAATTTTTGTTCATTCTTTATAGCAATGTCAAATCAAGAACTTATCGATGCTGGCAGGAAGACAATGGACGAGACAGATCAAGTCATTGAACGCTCTAAAAAGGTAAATAGCTTCACACAAATGTTTTCTTCAAATATACATATATATTTTTTATCTATATTGTGTATTGAAGGTTTGGCCCCCTAGGTTGTTCACCAAACAATTGAAGTGGGAACTCAAACTGCTGGTACCTTGAAAGGCCAAGTAAGTATGATATAGTAATCATCTGGGTTACTTATTTGCTCTTTTCCCTTTTCCTTCCTCACAAATGTAGCATTCTGTGTTCTAATCCGTATTCTGCAGACTGACCAAATGGGACGTATTGTTAATGAGCTGGATACAATTCAGTTCTCAATTAAGAAGGCATCTCAGCTAGTGAAGGAGATTGGGAGGCAGGTTAGTCAATTTTTGCATGTCCTCTCAAGGCTACTTCTTTTTCATCCATCCATCCCTAACTTTTTTTCTGCACATTTTTCTTAGGTTGCCACTGATAAATGCATAATGCTATTCCTTTTCCTGATTGTCTGTGGTGTGATAGCCATTATCATTGTAAAGGTATCCTCTTCACTTTGATACATCAATTTCCCCAAGTCTTCATATTTTCCTAGACTTGTTACTTGCTGGACCATTTTCTTAGAGTTCTTGCAAAGTTGCTCTTCAGTAATCTTTAGTGTGGGAACTCAATGAATATCATTGAAACTTGTGCATCGTCTTTTGTTGGGGTGGGGAAGAGTGTAAGTGACTGATGTGTATTATGAATGATGCAGGAATAGTTAGTTGCATGCGGTGGAATGCACAATCATTTGTGAAACTGTTGTTCTTATTGAAGTTTTTGAAAAATTGAGAAACTTTAAAACCATTATAGAAATTTAGAGTTCATTTGTTGTGCTGAAGAAACCTTAATAGTTTTTGTTGTTGGTGGGTCATTCAAGCATCTCAAAGTTCTTGAACAAATGGAAAACTATAGAAATTTGAGTTCAGTGGGATTTTGCATTTGCTCGAGGGTGGTGGCCATGGATGACACAAGTTTCATTATCTAATTGCTATTTTTTTAACTGTTCAGATTGTCAACCCCAACAACAAAGACATAAGGGACATTCCTGGACTGGCACCTCCAGCCCCTTCAAGAAGGCTATTGTATCTAAGGGATCAAGGACATGTTGCATAGAATTATCATTTTGAAGAAGAAAGTAGTCTTTCCCACTCAATTTTTCTGATTTTGCTTTTGAAGTAGTGGGAAAAATGGTATTTGCAGTGCCTTGCCTTCTCTTCTTTTTCTTTTCTTTTTTTCTCCATTCATTTCTTACCTGAGATGTGCATATCCCATTTGTGATTATCTGTGTAAATCAGATGTGAGGCTTTTTGCGTTGTGTTAAATGTTAAGCCATGACTCTGTGTAAACCTTTTGTGTTCCTTTGACTTGCTGTGTACAATGAAGGAAAGTCTGATGTGGAATGTGAAACCAAATTATGTGCATGATCTATTCTTGGTTGTAAGGTCTTTACAATACATATTTATGCGGAACTTCATTTGTTAGTGATCGAGTGACATGTTATAATCTGCAATTTATTGTACCGTACCATTCAGCCAATGAGTTGGGTGTGAAACAGTTCGAGGCAAAACTGGCACTTAGCGATGAAGTGGCAGTGCTGTTGGGAAGAGTTGGAAAATAGATATGCTTTTTGATGCACGTTATCGTAGATATGCATTTTGATGCACATTATCAGAGATTCAAAAGGACAAAATGGGAAGGAACCATCCAACTCTTTTAATTGACCAATTCAAATAAATAAGAAGAAAAAAGAAAAAAAAACTGCTGCGAAGTTTCAATTCTAAGGCACGTTACAAAAGGCCTATAGAGTATAGACTAGCCGAAAAGTGTATTTCATTGATTACATTGTGGTGAGCTTGTTCGCCCAACAACGGGTCCTAAGCTACCATCTGCAACTATAATAAGAAAATGAGGCATGCGCATGCTATTAATGTACTTACAATTACTTGCCCATTCAGTTTGCATGGTGAAGATGTACTGTAATGGAGGACAAAACAAATAAACAAATAATATTTTTCTCTTGATGTTAAAAGGACGCGCATCTTGCTTTTAACTGGCTTCCTTTCCCTTCTCATCTCTTTCAACATTATATAAAATGTTCCACATATAAGTAGGCATCCAAAAATCATGCATCCGACGGATGTCCTGTTTTGCTTAGTTGTGATCGACCAAAGTGCGACAACCTTAATGAAATTAGAGGAGCTTCTTCGTCAGTTTTTAAGTCAGAAGAAATACCACCCCCACCTGCTCCACTGTGATCACTGTTGTTGATAGGAGTGAATAAATCAGATGACTTCTTCTCCAGCTTCCAATCCTGTTATAACCAATATGAAAATCATAATTGTCATGAAACACACAACGGTCACATCACAGTCAACACCCACACACCCTCAAAGAAACCAACTATACCGGCACATTAAAATTTAATGAGCAGAATGGTGATTGTCCATTTACGTGATTATAATTTTATTAAACAACCAACTTAAATGCATTGCCGTTTTCCCTTGCGGATTTTTCAGAAAAGTTATTGAGACACACCTTGCGAGGCAGTCATCTAATTATGAGAACAAAGAACCATTGGAAAAAGAAGTTTCGAAATAGAATTAAAGAAATCTGATAAACAGCATTAAGATACAACAACATTGACCTTTGAAATTCTTTCTGGAACAGTTTCAGGCAGCTGAGAGGCTCGTACGTCCTTAACCTTCAAGTAATTGTACATGACAACACCACAAAGTGCTGGAGAACGGGAAAAAGAAGAGTTAAACTAAACTTCCAGAATCTGTTTGTAATAAAGATAAAAATAAAAATAAAAAGCTTGCATAAAAGATAGGTAGAGAAATACCAATTGCATAGCCAATTATATTTAGCCCTGTTATTGTGGACTCTGGAAATATGATGGTCGAAAGGGCTATCAGTATCCAGTCTTTTAGAACACCAGCAACCCTTATGGTGACTGCTCCCGTTCTACCAATTACTAAAAATATTGAGAAGTTCAAGGCCAACGCAGAAAGAGCATTTGAGAAGAAGATCCAAAAATTGAACTGAATCTGTGAAACTTCCATCTGAGACTTCTCCAACAAATACCAAGGCACAAACAAAAAGACAAAGCTGCACAAAAAAAAAAAAAAAAAGTTGAGAAGAGGGTGAACTCTTGGCTTCGAGGACACATTTGAAGAGCTAATCATAGCATCGATATATCCATGTATGACTAGGGGAAAATTAATTAAAATTACACAACTCCACATTTGAGCCAAAACAATTTTATATGTGGTATCAAGATGCAAATTACCTGCATGGAGCTATGTAATATAAGCTGGTAACAGGATTTAGGGTCAAGCCCTTTTTCTGAAGAAGAACTTGGGTTAAAACCAGCCTAAGTGCTTCTGCAAAGATGCCGGTGACTTGATAAACCGTGCCAATAATATTAAAATGAATTTCTCCATATGAGGAGATGACAACTCCAACACTGACCAGCAGCATGTTTAAGAAAACATCACATCTAGCTTTGTCAGTTCCACACAGAATAGCCATGATAAAAGTCGCCACTGGCACTGTAAAATTTCAAATCCATTAATTATAAGTACCTAATTTAGCAGGTTTCAGGAGCAAATCAGAAAACTGAAAACTACTTTCCCTTGGTATTGACATACTTAGAGCTTTAAGCATCTGGATGAAAGCCACCGAAATGTATAGATATGCAGTGTTACCAAACCTGTGAAGACAAATATAAAATCATAAAAATGCCCATCACAGAGAATTCAATATGATTCAACTATGCAGTTGCCTCATCAATAACATTAAACACATGCTTTGCTCAGTTCATAGAATAGCATGGGACTAGGATAGCTTTTCAATGGGGAATGACAATAAAATAACTACACCACAGATAAGCAATGACCAGTCAATTCATGGTCTGTGGAATACTCATTGATCCTAGCATTGTGCAAAATGATCATAGTGATAAGGTAAACACATTTAACAACAGAATTATAACAGAAAATTTTAATTTACAATGGGGGGAGAAAACCTATCAGCCACTAGAAGAAATGAAGACATGCACACCTATCAGCCACTAGAAGAAATGAAGACATGCACCCAAATAAAAAAAATAGGCTTTGACATCACATAACTATAAGTTTGCTAAATGCAGCAGGATAGCACATATGTAAATACCACAACCAAATCAAATTCTAATTATTTCAATATGCCAAAGGACCATGTTAGCAAATTTCAACAAACTTTCTCCAATGTATACTACATGGCAATGAGTTACAATTCCAGAAATCCCATTGCTGAAAACATTATAAGTGACCAATCAGCTGGTAAAATTAATAAGGCCTTATCTAATTTTGCTATCCTATTGAAATTAATAAGGCTTTATCTAATTTTGCTATCCTATTGCTCAATTCATGTAATATAGCAAAAACCATGATTACACTCCAGTTATTGCTTTCCAAGAATGTCAACAAAGACTTCAAATTTCAATCAATGTTGTTTATAAATATATGCAGGATCATATACTATTCTCTTAACTTCCCTTCTTCTCCTTTATTAGTTACAGTGCTATGCTAAGAATAATTTTTTTTTTAGTTGGCATAATAATTGATTTTGAGTTTGATGTAACAAGATACAACTCGTGCAATGCTAATAAAAATTTTTAAGTTATGCCTCAAATGAAGCTGAGTATATGCTAGCCAGTTATAAGTCTATTTCCAGCCGTCAAATATTAAAGTTGATGAAAAAAAAAAGTTCTGAGAAAGCCAAAAATCAAAGCTCTAAACCTTGTAATTAACTAATTAGCAATATAACGATACCCAAAAGATTCCTTTTTTTTTACATACTTCTAGAAATCATTTTATAACAGAAACATTAATATATAAGATAAAGTTCATCTATTTTTACATGATAATTCACCATTGGTTTTTTTTAGCAAATATATGCTAAATTCAGAATACATTTGCTAAAAAGGCAGAAGCCATTGGATTCTTCTGTGAACCACTAAATGTCCACCTGTTCATATCTATAAACATGTGAAGCACATGGTTGCAGTACAACTGCCTAAACTGTATAGCCTTACTACCTAACTATATCAAATTCAGAATTTCAGCATACCATAGCTGCCTAGCTAATATGGGAAAATATACAACGTATAAGCTTAACTACCGGTCAGAAATGCATAATGTCAATTCTGCACATAGGAGAAAAATTGACTCAGCACTCATTGGAACTAACTGGAAATATCAGGATCCAATTATTATGACATCAGAATTCAAGTAAGACATCACTTGTATGGGACTCTACCTACATTATGATGACAACAGAAAATTATATGTTAAGAAGTAAACTCCAGCACTACCACATGTAAGTTCTTACCAAAGACTTGCAGCAAAGAAAGCACTTATGGGCACTACACATGTTGCATATCTGTATTAACAAAAACAGAATTTAAGAAAAGAGAATGTGAACAAATGAAAGTTACAATAAGATAAAAATAATTAACATTTTTGAGTGGAAAAACCACACCACTTACATCTCAAAAGTCATTTTCACCGGAGAAACAACCTGGAGATTGAAAAAGGGGAAGAAAGAAACAGCAAATCTTCAGTGCAGACACCAAAAAAAAAAGAGCAAGTACAGAGCTTTCAAAAATTTCAATACTAATTTTACTTTGGTCAGGCATTTAGAAACTATCGTTCATTATATATACTATTACAGGTGTTTGTGTGTGAAATCTAGATTGTGTAATCGTGTGTTTGCAGCACATGTTGCAGAATGAGTCAAACATGACACATGACTATAACACTCCAAACTATGTTATATCTCTAAGGGCATAGATAACTGAAGGGAACACTTATATTGCAAAACAGTTCATGAAATCCGATAAATATTTGTTCTCAGGACAATGACGTAGGAATAAATGGATCTATACTGGGACAGATACAATGAACAAGAATAAATGTCATTCATCATATTGTTGGTTGCATAGAGGTCATTAGTTATTGCATAAAAGCATAATAACCATGACACATTGTACTCTGCAAAGACAAACTCAACTAATTACATTAAGACATTTAGAAACACATCACGGCCAAAGAATTTTGTAATGAAAGGTATAGCATGCTTAGGCAAAGAAATAGAAATTATAAAGGATGCCAAACCTTGAATACACGAACAAGAAAAAAGGCTACCACCCCCGAAAAGGCCATATGGATCATAGTAAGAGTGATGGGCAAAGGAAAGTTGAAATATTTTGGTGAAAGAACCCACTGCAACAAAATCCAAAAAGTGATGCGTGAAGAAACAGATCCAATCCAAAATCAAAAATGGAAATTATGGCTTTAAATTTCATGTTAAACCATATGAACGGTCACATAGCTGCACAAAATAGTAAAAAAAAAAAAAAAAAAAAAGAAAGCAAATAAATAGAAAATGAAGATTAAGTGATATCTGACTTAAGCTAGCAGGAGAGCAACATAAAGGCAGAGAGAGCTCAAACATATTATTAAAATGAGCAGATATAAACAATTATGGAAAAAGCTTATCTAGTGAAGAGTGGAGGTTGAAATTGAAGGGAATCGTGATATAATACAGCAATAAGTATGAGGTTGAAGCAGAAATGGAATTAGAAGAGGAAGGTAGTGAATGCGTAAGAAAAAGTAGGAAAGAAAAAAGGAAGAATGACCTTGTTATACAAGATGACAGCAGAAGATAGCAAAATGTAGATGAGGAGGTAGAGATAAGTCAAAACAAGAGGCTTGTTGATGATCATTTTAGGCGTCGTCCTGCACTCCGGCCAATGAAAAGCAAAAAAGATGATAAAGAAAGGCCAACGCCTGGCAGTATTATATTTGTATGGACCAATGCGATTTACAACGGGTTTGCCATAGAAAAAAAAAGGAGAATGCAATCCCTAGCTGTATGGAGCAATGTGATGCTGCTGCTGCTGCTGCTGGTGCCGTTGCCGATTCTTGTTCTTCCACAATCACAACAGAGTAGTAAATAAGGATGCGACCTCCTCCACTCGAAATTAGAAAAGTTGTGATACCTGAAAACGAAGGGAAAACACCCAAATCATATTAGTGAAAGCGAAAAACGAAGTAATAAAAAAAATGGCCAAAATATGCTTCCTCAAAGCACAGGCAATGAGAGCAACCAAATCCAAATCCAAGCAATAATTATTTTTTTACCTCGAAAAGAAGCAAAATACTAAAAAAAATCAAAATAAATAAATAAATTAAAAAAAAACCTAGACCTTAAGCTGTATACGTCTCAGATGAGTTGAGAAGAGTTGTGAAATGAGCATTTGTAAGTAAAATGTTAGAAAAAGAAGAATAAAATGGTGGAGAGAGTGTGATCCTCCGATCTATAAAAGCGGATATCGGAGAGAGAGAGGAGGGGAAAACAATAGAAAAAGAAAAGGGATATATATATATATATATATATATATAAGAGGAGAGGAGTAACTAGGCTTTTGTTTACTTTACCTGAGCAAATATGGAATCTGAAATCGGAAATCAGAAATTTGAAATCTCTCAATCTCAATTAACCAAAGAGAAGTTAAAAGGCAAAGGCAGAGAGTGAGAGTGAAGGAAGAAGTAAATAATAAATAAATAACATTAGCATTAACGTTAATGTTAATAGCAGCAGCAGCAGATTTCGATGAATCAGCCAGCGAGCAGCTGTATCTTTCTTTCACTATTGTAATTGTACTGTCGAGGCTTGTCTGGTTCTCCAAAGATAGTCCTACTCTACTCTCATTTCATTTCATCTCTTCTCCACCTCATGTCACTGTCCAAAATACATTCATAAAATAAAAATCCTCTGATCGGATCTGACGACTAATAGGTATAATAAATACATGCCCACTTTATTTGTCGTTTCTTATCATTTTCACACTTTAATTTATAATTTTATTATTTAAATATTTAAATTTAATTAAAATATACTAATTTATTTTGATATGACGGGGTAATATATTTATTATTTTTATATTTATTATTTTTTATCAATTTTATATATTTATTTATAATTTTTAATCAATTAAATTCTTATGATATGACACGTACTAATTTATTATTTCGTATCACGCGTGTTGACAGAATTTTAAAATTATATTTTAATTAAATTTAAATGTTAAAATAATAAAAATATAAGTTGAGATGTCAAATTAAGAAATATAGTAATCATGTATGTATTACGCCTAAAATAAAAATTTTATCTGATGACCAATTGACTGCACTAAATTTTGAATATATTTTTATTTTTTTAGCATAATACATACATAGTCTTCTGTATTTGTTATTTTTATCAGTTTGACACTTTAACTTATAATTTTGTCAGTTTGCCACCTGAACTTAGCTAAAATGTACTAGTTTGTACTAATATGATGACATAATGCTTCTACCACCCCTTATACGTGTCAATTTTTATCAGTTTGACACTTCTACTTGTAGTTTTTTGTTAGTTAAACCTTATGATGTGGCACATACTGATTCGCTATTTCGTGCCATGTGTACTTATAGGGATTTTAAAATTACATTTTAGTCAAGTCCAGGTGTCAAAATGCACCTATAAGTTAAAATGTCAAACTGATAAAAAGTGATAAATACGGGGGGTCATGTATGTATTATGCCTTTTTTTTAACAACTTAAAGTTCAAAAAGGCTCTAAAGTCTGTATTATGGGCCTTTCAATTGTAATCTCCTTCTATATTAATGGATAATTTTCATGGTTGTTAAAAAAAATTCCAACACCACAGGAAAAGATGAGACGTTCGATCGCTGATCTCCTCAACAAAATGTTCTCACTTTTTGCCACTTTAACTACTTATGGAGGACTCCAACAAACAATCCAAAATTTTTCACTACTAAAAATTTAACTCATAACTTTTTTTTAATAATTGGAAGGTTTGGAGGAGTGGATAATCGAACTTATAATCTTACCTTATAATATCTATCACTAACTTATAACCTTAAAGACATGAGATCTCTACCTTCCCATTTAATTTAGGCATCAATTGCTATATTTTTTCATCATTTAAAGTAATGTCTATTGTACCCTCTTCAAATTCTACTAATTCACTTGTCATTACTTCATCAAGACCATAAATACGAGCGATGTCATCGCCTACTTGAAGTACGGTACTAGTATTTATAATCTTTACTTCTCAATTATATTGCTCAATACGAGTGTGTTTTGTATAAATGAATTCCACAACATTTTATGGAATTCATTTGCAAATTCAAATGATGAATGTTTGGTTTAAATGAATTTTGTATGGAATTCATTTGCAATTCCAAATTTTTAAATTTGTGGAATTGATTATAACTAAACTAAATTCTATCAAAATTGTTGAAATTTTCAAATGAATTCCACAAATTTTAAGTGTATACTCTTAAATGACTAAAATACCTCTCCTTCCTTTTATTTTCAAAAGCACCTTTATATTTGAAAGGGTATATTTGACAAAAACATGAATTCAAGATTTATACCAAACACAATATAATAAAATATGGAATTCATTTCAAATTAATTTTATAAATTACTCATTTAAACCAAACACACTTCATTAATAAAAAA
>CATIWM010152764.1:0-26067 GCA_949671775.1 Mallotus repandus | reverse complement strand
AGAACTTAAAATCCTGATCCAAGAAAGTGGAATCACAGAAATGCAGATCAACCAAAGGTACCCATATTGGTAAAATGAAGATTATCAATAGCAACAATAATATATCAAGAAATTAAAAATTTATAAATCATAAAGTAAGGTTAATTAAAGATAAATAAAGCATAAATTATATTCTGGAAGAAATATCAACAATAGCAATAATCTAAGTTAACACATACCAATATGAGAAAAGTTTGAAAATATAAAAATTTGAGATGCATCTATTTACAAGGACAAAGATTCCAGTCCATACCTAAAAAAGGCAAAATACTGCCATTGTTATGCCTGAGTGGGTTCCTTGCCTTGGGAATCACTGATTTACCATTAATTTTATCATTATTATCATTGTAGTAATAGCTATTAGAGGTGGCATGATAAGGTTTATCTTTAAGTCCGATGAAGAAGATGAACAACGTAAAAGATGATGATGATAGTGTTGAGAAATGGGATAAAAAATTGGATTAGGAAAAAAAGAAAAATAAAGGATGGAAGAAATTAATAGAAATAATTGAAGGAAGAGAGATAGAGGCGTGCTAAAAATGAGCAAAGTTGAAGAGACATATTGAGAAGAGGAAAGAACTTTTTAAGGAAAAAAATGACTCTTCATATTAAATTATTACATTGAAGAAGAAAAGAAAAAAAATAATTTGGCAGCTATTTATGTTAGAAAAGAGAAAGACTAAAATCATAGAACTGAAAAAAAGCTAAAAGCAGGGAGGGCCAAGTGTCAGAACCTAGTAAATCCTTCTTTTGCTTCAGCTTATATATACATATATACACACACACATATATATACATATATATGTGAAAAGACAGATGATAAAAAATAATCTCTTCCAACCAGCTAATTCACGGAGTTAAACACTGACTTCGGCCATGTTCTTTTATCAATGTCCTAACCCTTGCTCCATAAACAGGCCGCTGGTTGATTTAATTGGACCCTGGACATGAAAGAGGGAAGGCAGAAAGACCAAATGAGACTCTTAGGAATCTAACTGGATAGTGTTTTGTAGGTTATGGATAGTCAATCCCCATTTAAACTGCCACTCCAATAGGAAGGGTAGGGATAAGGACTGGAACAACTTTAACTGGTATTCCAAGAGGAAGGACAACAACTGTAGTTGTAGCAAGCAACAAAAGAGGGGTAGATAGCCCAAAGTTGAGAATGGTCAAAGGGTGAGCCAAGGATTACTGGCAACACTTAGCTTCGAGTGATTATCCCAACCCCTAACCTTGCCCCTTCGGGGCATTACATTCGGACCATCTAGATTAATTGACATAATAATGTGTTGTCTTATCCTCTATACTTTCTCTAGTCTGGGTTAGTGGCTTCTCTCTTATTATGAAATTGCATAAGTAATATGAGAAACTTTAGACATACCGACTGTAAGGCTTAACTCGCATCCCTTGCGATATAGCCTTGGGCAATACCTTGAAGGGAAGATGATTCACATTATGGACACTGTAGCTGTGAGGGAAGAGTATTAACTCTTTTTAGGTAGAAAGAAGCCACTAACTATATACTGTGTCGGAGGATCATAAATAAGGGAGTGGTAATCCCCTAGGTTAATAACAATAACATAAATTATAAGTAGTATCAATAACATATCAATAAATTGAAAATTTAAAAATCATAATGTAAGGTTAATTAAAGATAAATAAAGCATAAATTATCTCTTGAAAAAAAAAAACAACAAAACACCATAATTACATGTCAATAATGGCAACAATTTAAGTTAGCACATACCTACAAAAGAAAAGCTTGACTGTACCTATTTGCAAGGATGAAGATTCGTGTCCATACCCAACAAATGCGAAAAACTATCATCGTGAAGCTTTGGTGGGTTCTTAGTCTTGGGAATCACTGATTTACCATTAACTTTATCATTATTATTGTTATATATACACACACATAAGAGTAAACAACCACGTATTTAGTATCATGCTTAGCTTTTTTTGAACAAAGCTTTAACATACATCCAGAGTTCCTTTCGATTGTAAACTCTGATGTTCAATGTAAACCTTCTATCTAATTAGTATATTCGGTTGTTAAAAAAAAAACTTTTGTTTTTACAAGGTAAAGAGAGCTAAATCTAAAGATAAATTATATGGATGATCACTAAATTTTATATTTGATTACAATTTAGTTACAAAATTTTAATTTATATCTTTTTAATTATTAAAGTTCTATTTAAATTTTGTTTATAGTCTATATAAAAATTTCTAGTATATAAACTATTCAATATTATCATTGTTGTCCAAAATTTAAAAATAGTATACAAATAAGTCCATGTATCATTCTTAAATTGTAATTATAAATTGTTTAAATATATCAATACTATACAAATATTTTATTATATGTAAGAAATTCAAATATTATATGTAAAAATTAAAATAATTTTTTAATATTTAAATATAACAATATTATATAGATATTTTATTAATTTATAGTTTATTATACAAAAATTAAAAATGAAGATAAATATTAATATTTGCTTAGTTCTCTAATCATGTAATATTTTTACATTATTTTAGAAAAAAAGTATTTATCCTTCAAAAAGTAATTTTTAGTTTTTTCATTAAGTTTTATATGAATATAAAAATATAAATTTATTTATATGCTATTTTTAAATTTTGAACTATAATAATAATAATATATTATTTATGGAAAAAAAAAAATAAAGACGACTTGTTAAACTAAATAGAATTTTTTTTTTTATCAAAACCTAAATAGAAATTTAGTAACTTAAAAAAATACAATTTTTTTAATTTTGTAAAATCAAGCACTAAAGTTTAGTGCTCATCATATAATTTACCCCTGAACCCAACCTATCTTGTCTACCACTGCAGCCGCTGAGTCTCCTGCTTTTGTCTATCGTTGCTGCCGCTCATAGCTCCCAGGCCACCACCATCAAAAGGCGCAATGGCAGGCGGCAAGATCAAGAAAGAGAAGCCAAAGCAATCCTCAAACCACTACCAAGGAGGGATATCCTTCCACAAGTCAAAGGGACAACACATCCTCAAGAACCCATTACTTGTAGACACTATAGTCCAGAAATCAGGAATTAAGAGCACTGATGTTATTCTCGAGATAGGTCCCGGTACTGGAAATCTTACCAAGAAGCTTTTAGAAGCTGGTAAAATGGTTATTGCTATTGAACTTGACCCCCGTATGGTTCTCGAGCTCCAGCGCCGCTTTCAGGGCACTCCTTTCTCCAATCGCCTAAAGGTATTTTTCTGTCTTGTAATTGAATCTCAAATTCATGCTTGCATTTGAGTGGTTGCTACAATCAAATGTTTTGGAAGTTGCTGAATTCTAAGCAGTTTAATTATTTGTATATTAGAAGCTGTTTTACCCTTTGCTTTGTGATTCTTCTGTTTTTGCAGCTCTGTTTTGCCCTTTAATAGCTGTTTTTAATTGTTTTTTTTTTTTTTTGAAAAAAAAGCAAACTTAGAACTTCAGTTTTTGAGTCAAGAAAATATGCTCAACTTTAGTTCCCGGTTCTTTATTCTGGTTATGTTTCTTCAGTTTCCATTCTTCATTTCTCTAGATTCTAATGATCGTTTACTTCTGTAGACGAGGATAATTGAGTTGGAAACACTTGTTATTTCTTTAAACTTGTGCTTAAAGGCCTTGTTTGGAATGTATTGTGTGCTAGAATTCAAGCAAAGTGTTGTTTGTTGTATGATTTCATTTCTTTTAGATGCCTTTGGAGATGACATGTATCTTATTTTTAAAGAATTGAACCTAGCAAATACAATATAATTTTATTTCTTGCATCTTAGGACTTTCAGGACTATAAAACCGTCTTTAAAGCGAATTATAGCAACGTTGTTTCAATTTGTCTACTTGTTTATGGCACGTGGCATAAATTAAAAAGGGACAATAGCGTTGCTCGCATTTATATAATTGATTGATGAATTAAAACTGATATATTTTCTGTAACTCTGTATTTGACAGGTCATTCAGGGTGATGTGCTCAAGACTGACCTTCCCTATTTTGACATATGTGTAGCTAACATCCCTTATCAAATATCTTCCCCTCTCACATTCAAATTACTCAATCACCAACCTTCCTTTCGGTGTGCTATTATAATGTTCCAAAGAGAATTTGCTATGAGACTTATTGCTCAACCAGGCGACACTCTTTATTGTCGTTTATCTGTGAATACTCAACTCTATGCTAGAGTTTCCCACCTCCTTAAAGTTGGAAAGAACAATTTCAGGCCTCCACCTAAGGTGGATTCTTCTGTAGTTCGAATTGAGCCAAGGAAACCGCATCCTCAAGTTAATCCTAAAGAATGGGATGGATTTATACGAATATGTTTTATTAGAAAGAACAAGACTCTTGGTTCTATTTTCAGGATTAAAAATGTATTGTCTCTGCTTGAAAAGAACTACAAGACTTTGCAGGCATTAAATTCTTCTCAAAATGGCTCCTCAAAGGGTACTGAAGCTGCTGATATGGATATTTCAGGATTGGGGGATTACAAAGATGATCAAAGCATGGACTTGGATGATGGGATTGATGATGAAATGGAGGTGGAGGATGGTGATGGCCACGATGGGGTGTCTGAATTCAAAGAAAAAGTTTTAGCTGTGTTAAAAGAGGGAAACTTTGATGAGAAGCGGTGCTCTAAGCTCACACAGGAGGAGTTCTTATATCTGCTCTCGCGGTTCAACATGGCTGGCATTCACTTCTCATGATCGAGGCTCATGTGTTGCCTTCTCTTTATTTATTTCTTATAAAAAAAAATCTTGCTTGGTTTGTCAGTGAAATTTTTATTTATCTTTAATGTAGTTGTGCTTAAAGATTTTCTTGGTTATTATAGTCATTACTGTTGTTATACGGTTTAATGTACTGGAGAATCTCTTACAATGACATCCCAGTTTCCAACCTTAGAGCAAATGGATAGTGGTTAGCAACACTTAAATTCAATCTATTGTCTGCATATTTAGTGCCACTGTTTTGCCTCCTCATTTAGAGCTGTACACACTGTTTTGCCTTCAGAGGTTTTTTTTTTTTTTTTCATTACAGTTTTATGTCTCCTTTTTCTTGCCTGGACAATATGTGGCAATATTAGAATTCTATTTGCTAAATTCTTATATCACATCAAATAAACGGTATTCTTCTACTACTCCAATAATCTATTTATATATCCATGAAGTTAGGCAAGTATTGCTTGCAATTCCAGCAATGTCTATTTCTTCAGCTTCTCTCTTTATTCCTGTATCTCCTATATCTCACTCGTGCTTCCTTACTCCACGTTTCTATTGTTACACTTCACCAATTCTTCCTGTCAAAAGACTGTCAATAGAAGAGAGAGACCTGTAATTGTGCAATAATAGTTGTGAATTTGAACAATAATTGTCCCATTGCAGGGGACCAACCTTCTTCTTTTAGTGGAGAGCCTATGGTGTCTCCTTACAACGTCCTGATCACTTGCTCAACCAAAGGTTTGCTTCTTTTCTTTTCACTGCTTAATTTAATTTACTTATATTTTACTTTTATTTGCATTTCAGACTTTTCTTTCTTCTTTTTTTTCCTCAATTTTGTTATTATGTTCTGAATTGAGAGTTCAGATTCCAGTAAGTCGGTTAATGGAGGTGTTCTGCCATGAATCAATGCAACATAGATGATTATAAGTGTAGCGAAACTTTGTGATCCTAAATATAAAATCAATTATGGGAGAATGAACCCATAATATAGATGTCCTTAGAGCATCAGTTTCCCACCTAATGAAATTATAGACAGAGGGAGAATGGAAAACCAGTAAAGGTAAATCAATCACTCCCTGAACTTCCAGCAGTACATGGCTTGGCAGTGCCTCAGATGCACTAATCACTGCCTTGAATGCCTCCCAAGTAACCCAATTTGAGCCATTAGCTCCTGCTCCTGCTCCCCTCTTCTGATATTCTATATGGGTCAACGAGTCAAGTGCAGAAGTTCCATTTTACTTGAACGCCGTAGCTGGATTGTTGATAATATCAGTTGTATATGTCTAAGTTATGATAATCCTTGAATGCAGCTTCAATGACCTTCTTAAATAACTTTAAAAACTGTGTTTCACATTCTTGAAATCCTGAATTGCTCTTATCCTGCATTTTTGGAGACCATGCCTGTGTTCTGATTAAGGTCTTTTTGTGGTCTTATGCTGTGACCATGTTTGTTTCGCCTGGACTGGGGTTGCATTACATGTTACAGTTTTGAAACACAACTGCTGCATTTCATAATATGGATTTGTGGTGTCGATAACTCTCATTTTGTGCATTGACTTAGAAGATAGTTTAGACTTTGCTGGTAAAAGTTAAAGTACCTTTTTTATAATTTTAATTAAAGTGAAATTTGTTGGTGGTTGGGTGGCATTTCTGAAGCAGGATGCTAGTTTTATTTCTTTTTGAATAAGAAATGTCTTTTTTACGTTGAAGTTCTCATTCATGTACTAAGTTGGTAGGCAAAGAGTGGTTGTAGAAAAGATGCATAAAGAATGCAGATTGAATCTGGTTCTATAAAAAAATTGATCTGCGCAGATTTTCAACCCAATGGCCAGGCTGCAATCTCTTCTGCAGACAAGCTTTTGACCCTTTAAATTGATGGTACTGATGTCGCAATGTCCTCACATCCAAGATGTTTAAAAGCAGATAAGATTCCTGAAGTTGTGGATGAGTTTAGAATTGCTACAAGGAATGCAATTGAAGCTGGTAGGTTTTCTTAACATGTAGGAACACAAGACTTTTTTTTTTTTTTTTTGGTTTCTTTCCCTATTGGAGGTAGGATGGAAGTCTAAATGATCTGATTACCTCACTCTATATTAGATATGAAAAACAAGTGCAGAAGATTTATGAGAATAAAGAATAGAGCAACTCATTTTGACCAGCAAAGGATTTGAAGTTCTAGTTTATGCATCTTGGAACCAAAGAAATTGGGGCCATATCAGTAGAGAAGTTTTTTGTTGAAGGTTTATTATTTTTCATAAGCAATTTCTTGTGAGGAAATGCTTTAAAATATTTGCTTTGATTCTTTGCAGCTATTTTTTTGTCAAGTTGGATTCACTAGACTGGTATAAGCAGTCTATTACTGTCATGGTGCATGATTTGGAGAAAGTTCTAGTTTTGTTGGATTGCAAGGGAATTATTCATATTATAAGCAGCCCTTTGTCTATGGACTATTTATTTATATCACAAATTTAGTCACCCAATTGATATTTTCCTTAAATTTATTTAAAAATGAAAAAGAAAATACTATATTGTCACCATCTACGTCAAAGACATAGAAGGGCTAGAACTTGATGATGTGACTTTTTTTTTTTCACTCAAGTGTCCTCTGCCTTTGGAATTTTCCTTCATAAATACCTACGTATCCTAATGTACAAAATCACTAATTTTATTTTTTCAATTTATCAAAGAAAGGAAATAAATCAAAGAAAGGAAATAATTATTATGAATGGGCCTAGAAACCAATCAAGAACATTCAGATATCACTTCCATGTCTGTTCAAGCTCCCACCATTCCTCCTCACTCTATTGGTTGGGCAATTACAATCTTTCTCATAGGTAATATTAATAAGACCCCATCAACTTTTTGTGGTATATGTTTTGTTTATATAAAATTAATGAGTTGTGAGGTTGTTTGAATTGGTTGTGTGTTGCTTTTGGCGTATGGATCTGTATTGGATATTACATTTTATATTTGTTTTCTGGATCTATAAATGCCCTCCTTTAGGAAGGCTGACTGTTCTTTGATGATATTTATTTTTGTACTAGTTTCTTGAAATTGCAATCTTTGATGAAGCTGTAATCTAATCTAATTTAATGTAATGTTTTTTCTTTGGTAAATGTTCTGATGGTTGCTAACTTTTTTGGTTTTGCTGAAGATGAACGGGACTAAGCGATCTGCTGAAGATGTGGGATGGAAAGGTGGAAGCTTGATGAACTGAAATTCACTTTTTGTTTAGCATGTATTTTTCAGGGTTGTTCTGCCACTGTTAACTAGGCAGGGATTCCTCCGCACATTCTGTTATGTATTGCTGTCAGAGAGCCTCCAAAGAGGGGTTCTTCTTATAAGTGAAGCCCAGTGAGTCTCTGACGCTGCTCAAGGGTAATATATATATATAGGTCCTAACTGACTATTTCAATGTTCAAACTTGAAGGGGTGCAATCAGTTTTTCTTTTTCCACACTTTGGAATGTTTGAATTCTGATGATAGTATTTCAGGTTTCTTTTCATTTATTCTATAGGTATCCTGACTCTCCTGGCATTTGGACCGAAGAACAAGTTGAGGCATGGAAACCCAGAGCAGAAGCTGTTCGTGCCAAAGGTGGTGTCTTCTTTTGTCAAATTTGGCATGTTGGCCAAGTTTCAAGTTCAGGTAACTTATTGACCAAAATTTGGTGGCAGCCTTTGCCATTTTGCTTAAATACTATGCTGGTGTTATGGACTAGGATTACTATTAATTGCCGATGGCTTCTTGTATGTTTCTGGCGTCAATTAGGTGCATGCTGTTCTATAGTAGATATGCTTTCACCTTTTTTTTTTGTTTGATCCAGTGTTTCATGTTTGATCTAATGAAGTGGCAGACACCAATTACTTTACTCAAAGGAGCTTAAGTTAGCTACCAATTCAAATTAGATTAATTGGAACATCTTCATGTACTTAATAATATGGAAATGAGTTTGATGATTAGAAAGAAGCCAAAGGACAGCAATGAAAGTTGAATCAATCATGTTGTAGTTTCCTTCGAGTTGACATCAATTGCTTTGCTCAAAGTAGGTTGACGTTAATGCCAGTTGTTAATCTTTGCTAAAAGAGATGAATCATTGTTGAATGAAAACATCTATTCACGTGCTTTAGACTGTTAAAAGCAGTGTGCCATATTGTGTTGAGTGCTTTAGTCTTTACAATGAGGAAGTATAGTGTCTAGTGGGTGATATCACTCTTTTCCATAAGACCCATGTTAATTGGACTGAATCAGCATAAATTTTCCTGAACTTTCTGGTCTGTTGCAGCAGTGTTTCTTTTTCCTGAATAGAATCTTCAAGCTCAGCAAGTTATCTTACACTAATAAATATGTGTCTTTTCTGCTCATTTGTATGCTGAATGGGTTGATACCAGAGATTTAAAAGTGCTAGCATCTAGACTTCAATGCATTAGATAATTTGATCTAATTAAATTTCAATACTTCTTGATGCTAGGGGTAGGGGTGTAATCGAGCCGAGCCGAGTTTTGGCTAGCTTGGGTTTGGTTCGTTTATAATCAAGCCGAGCTCGCTATTCCACTTGGTGTTCACGAACTTAAACGAGCCTAAAGAAATTTTAAAAAATACAAACTATAAATTAAAATTATACATTAAAAAATTAAAAATAAATTATTTATTAAATAAATTATAATATATTTAATAAAAATTATAATTTTATTCTAATAATATATTTTTTAAAATATTTTTTACAACATGAATTTAGATATATATAAAATCAAATTACTAAATATTAAAATTACGAGCAGACTTACCAGATTATTCGCGAGCTTCATGAGCCTGTTCGCGAGCTTTAAGAGCCGAGCTTTGTATAGTTTGAGCTTAGCTCGTTTATTAAACGAGCTTCAATATATGACCTCAAACGAGCTTTTATTGAGTTCGAACACCGAGCTCTTCGTGAGCGGCTCGACTCATTTACACCCCTAGCTAGAAGGTTAATCTGTGCAATTTATTTTGTGTAACATAAAAGGCATCCTTCTTGGGATTCTGAAAAATGAATTTTTATTTTTATTTTTTTGGTCGCAAGGGACATAAACTATCATTAATCATGAATTAAAGAGTACATAACATCATTCTGCAGAATGCTATTAAGTTGCCTAGAAACATTACACAATGTCTTATCTACTGTAAACAAAAAATTGTTTTTTGCGATCCAGTCTGCTGCTTGATTAGTAGTTTTGGGAATATGTTGAACATTGCAAGCTAGTCCCTTATCATCCCTTATGCTTGATTGTATATCGTCTATTATTGCCTGGTTCTCCCATTGAACATCATCCAGGTTTGATTCTATTGCTTTTACTACTGCTAAAGCGTCTGTCTCAACAATTGCCTTCCCTGTACCTCTTGAGATTGCATACCTTACAACGTCCCTAACTGTTGTTGCTTTAGCTACAAGCAGCGAGGCACTTTGTACTTTCCTTGTCTAAGCTCGAGTCATCTCCCCTCAATTGTTTTTGCAAACGAAAGTGATAGTAGCTTCGTTCTTGTTTTTATTGAACTTTACATCACAGTTGAGTTTTGTCTTGCCTTTTTGCGGGAGCTTCTAAGATTTACTCTGTGTAGCTACGATTGAGTTTTGTGCCTGACCCCAATTCATTCCCCTGCTGCCATTCAACCCATTGAGCTCTAGCTTTCTTAATGATCTCTTTTGGGTCTACCTTCTATCCATTAAAGATGTATCTATTTCTTGACTTCCAAATCTGCCAAAAAATGCTTGCCGCTAGCTCCTTTCTTTTATCAATTCCAAAAATTTGTACATCTCCACAGCTCTTTTCCACCAAGTTCCAAAAGCTTGGAATCCCATTCTAATGGTCTGTAACTGAAATTCTATCCAAACTGAATAAGTTTAGCTTGGGGGCATAGGAACATCAGATGCTCAACTATTTCTTCATCCTTTTTACATAGCTGGCAAGTCGAGTCCACCTCATTGATTCATTTTCTCAGGTTATGGTTGGTTGCTATTGAGTTATTCACACACTGTCAGACAAGGAACTTAATTTTTTTCACAACCTACAGTTTCCATATGGAGCTCCAAACCATTATATCCGGTGTAGCAGAAGAGAATGAGTGTGCCATGCCTTTAGTGCTATTCTCTTTGTGTTTAAAAAAATTGTATCCGGATTTCACTGACTAGATACCCTTTTTGTCATGATGCCACAACAGCTTATCATTGCGTCAGTTCTTTGCTATTGGTATTCGCTCAATGGCTTCAACCTCTGTTTGCGTGAATAGTTGCTTAAGAACCTCCCCTTTCCATCTTTGTTGTAGTGGTTCTATAAGATCTCAAACTAAAGTGGTATCGATTACCCCGAGAAGCTGCAAAGCTGATTTTGAATTTTGCCAACCCCGGAACCCATTTGTCATTCTAGATTCTTATTTGATTATCGGAAGCTACATTCCATTTACAACCCTCTTTGAGAACTTCAATTCCCAGATGTAAACTTCCCTAAATCCATGAAGGCCTGCTTCCCTTCTTAGCTTCCAATAGTGTTGAGTGAGGGAAGTAAATACTCTTCAATAATTTAGAGCTCTGAAGGTGGGGATTAATCATTAATCTCCAGCATTGCTTTGCTAGTAAAGCTTGATTGAAGAGCGCCATCTTCCTGAAGCCCAACCCTCCTCTTTCTTATTCCTTGTGATATTATCCCAAGCCACCCAATGGATTTAGGACCAGGGAGATGAGAGTTTTGTTTAAATTGGGAATTAAGTGACCTGTTGTAAAGAAATCCCTCACCATCTCAACTACCTCAAGTTTCATAGTGTCCCATTAAGAGTGGAAAAACACACCTGGGTATCCATCTGGACTTGGGGCTTTTAATATGCTTAAGTGGAATACGACATCTTTCACTTCTTGCTCAGTGATTGGGGTGAGAAGGCTGTCGTTCATCTGCTATGTTATTAGGCGTGGAATGGAGTCCGAAACTTGTTGATCTACTGTGTTTTGCTCGGGACTGAATAGGTTGTGAAAGAACTCATTTATTTCTTGTTTGATTCTAGCCTGGTTAGTTATCCATTTGCCCTTTTAGTTGCGCAGTCTCACTACTTTATTACTAGCCCTTCTTTGAACTGTAGTCATATGAAAGGATCGAGTATTCCTATCTCATTCCCTTAGCTAATCAATCCTTGACCTCTGAACCCAGCATAACTCTTCATCATCCTATAGTTCGTGGAGTTGTTTCTTTAGCACCCTATTTCCTCTTTGATTGCTTCTGAGTAATCTCCCTCTTGCAATTCATTAATTTTGTTTTTCACCATTTCTATTTTCCTCTTCGAGTTACCACTGTGTGTTCTGCTCCATTGTATGAGGGCTTTTGAGCACTCAGTCAATCTTTGCCCTAAATTTCTCTGAAAAATTGCATGCCTTTATCTCTTTCCCACACCTGTCTGATCACATCTTTGCAGCTAGCTTCTTTGTTCCATTTTAGTTCAAATTTAAACTCTTTCCGGGATGAAGGTTGAGACCAATTGAGGTTGACTATTATTAGTCGGTGTGAATCACATGGGCATTCTCGAATAGGTCTCTCCACTTCGGGGTCGATATGGCTCTGTCCAACCTAGCTAGGATCTTCGCTTCTCCTGATTGGCGATTATGCCAAGTATACCTGTTGCCCTTGAATTCCAACTCAACCATATTGAATTTGTTCATGAAGTTTATTAATAGAGACCCCTGCGCCCGGTTGAAGCTGGCAACCCCTAGCTTGTGGGTTGTTGTATAAGTTAAAATCCCCTGCAATCAACCAAGGTCCGGTTCTTCCTGCAACAGTCTCTTTGAGCTCTTCCATCATTCTTGCCCTATTTTGTTTCTCTGGGGCTTCATAAAAGCCTGTGAAGTACAAGCTCCCATGCCCTTGAATTTCAACGTCTATAAAGTTCTTGTGTTTGGTAATGATATGGACATTCCATTGATCTGTAAACCAGATCGCGAGACCTCCGGCATTACCCACCGGATCCATGTGCTCACCTCGTCCGTATTTGTTCTTTTGGCGTAGCTCTTCCATTTCGTGCTTCTCTATCATGGTCTCAACGAGGATGACTAGATCTGGTTTGTATTTTCTTACTAGATCTCTCAAGTCTGTAGAGGTTTTTTTGTTGCCAATTCCCTGTACGTTCCAAGTGAGGATGCTCATGGTGGTTTGAAGAAGACTACAACCTTCACTTTCTCAGCAAACTATTAATCGATCTACTCAAACCCTAGCTGCTGGATTTGAGAGCACTTTTTTTTGTTTCTAGTTATGTGTTGGGTAACAACCATACCATTTTTAAAATCTTGCTTTACTAAGGATGCCTTTCTAATATTTCTGGAAGGAGTTATGTTCCAAACGTGTACAAGGATGATTTCCTTCTCTTTATATTCCCAACTATGGCCGATTATTCTTTTCCAATTCATGAACTTCAATTGCTATAGTTTTATGAAGATTTTCTATTGATCTTGATCGTTATTTTACTTCCATTATTAACTGTATAGATTTTCAGCCCAGTGGTCAGGCTTCAACATTTTGTATAGACAAACCTTTTGACTCCTAAAATTTCAAGGTAGTGGCATTGAAGTTGCGCAATTCATACCTTCTAGGTGACTAAGAATGGATGAAATTCCTCAAATTGTTAATGATTTTAGAATGGCTATAAGGAATGCCAGGGAAGTTGGTACATGTTCTTTTTCTCTAAAGCAAAAAAATGAGGCACAATAGTTTTTTTATGGTTTTTAGCAAAGCTAAATGACATGAATAGATTTCTCTACATTGGATATGAAACAGAAATGCACTTCGAATTTTTGCAAAATTAGTTTTAAAAGAGAATAAAGATTAAGCTAACTTATCTACTGTGCAATCGGGAGTTTATTGCACCATTGGTACCATAATTTTGTCCAATGTTTTAAAATGGTACCAGATTTTCAATTTTTTTCTTTTCAGGTACTAAAGTTCTATTGTTTTTCTTTTCAGGTACTAAAGTTTTATTGTTTTACTTTTCGGTACCATAATTTCTATTTTTGCTTCAGATTAAAGTACCTCAAACATATCCTATCAAATTTAGCATACATGGCAGCTGGAATAAACATGTTTTTAGTATATTTGCCATTTAAACATCCCATTAAATAGTCTAATCATATTGTTGGTCCCATAGAACAAAATTTCTTTGTGGGCTCCATAAAATTTTTTTTTTAGCAAATTTAATTTTATGGAGTCTACAAGATTATAAGTCTGCTTAATTTAATGCTTACATGACAAATATACAAAAAATATATTTATTAAGGCTGCCACGTGTGCTAAATTTGACCGGAATTTATTAAGGGACTATGATTTGAAAAAAATAGAAATTAAGGGATCGAAAAAAAAAATTAAATTTTGAAACATTGGTCAAAGTTATGGTACTGTTTGTGCTGTCAGAGGATCTTGTATTTTTTTTTTTTTACCAAAGTTGAAGAGGGGGCACCCATGAGATTCGAACCTCCGTGTGGGAGGGTGTCTTTAGTAGACACCTTACCACCCAAGCTCCTTGGCTTGTGTGTGTATATATATCCATAAGAAAACAAGATAATATCAAAATACATCATTACATTAAAGCGATTGGTAAAGCCAAAATAATAGTGTTTAGTTCCAGAACAATATTATTAGCATGTTTTGCCATCTCACAAGCAAACCTATGAAGTTAAATACCTCACAAATAAGCATACCCATTATTCTATTTCACACTATTCCTAAACTACTAAAACTGAAATATTTCATTTTGTATAGTCAGTGGATATGGAATATTAGATGTCAGTGGTGCAAAGTTAGTGAATCCAACATTCTCCTCCATCTGCAAAACAAAAGAACAAAGAAAAAAAAAGATTTATCTAATTTTAATAAAATCTGAAGAGAATACTTGTAGCGGTCTCTTTATTTTATTTTCTTTCTGGGATTTAGTAGTTGAATGTTTATTACCTTATCTTGGAGATGCTGATTTGCAGCTTTCAATATTCCTTCCTATAAGAAACAAATATGAGAAAATAGAATGCAGTAAGAATCCTTTTATGTGAAACTATGCTACAAATTAACAAGTTTCATGTTCATGTACAATTATTATAGCTATGGATTTTGTCTTGCAATTAAAATTTACTAAACGGGTCTATTTTTCATTGACATTTTGATATCTCAAATAACATATTTTGTGCAAAATAGTGTTTAGTTTTTTGTTCAGTATCTAAGAAAAACATTTGCTTGCTTAAAAAAAACATTTTCTTAAAAAATTATGTCAGTTTAATTAGAAAACAATAGATTTTAAAGTAATCGTGATAAATACTAAAACCATTAAAATATAACTAAACAATAAGAGACTCAAAAGATTTTTATCAACTTGCAGAAAAAAATGTATACTGTATTAAATTATAATATTGTTAATAAAGTCAACTTCTACCACAAATTGCATGAAACAAATTCTTAATAAATTCGTAGATTTACATTTTGATCAAACAACTTCATACAAAAATAACTTTGAGGGACAAAGCTCTAAAAAGTGAAATGTTTAGGGGCTTAAGTATAAGGGTTTTACCAAAATAATTATTTTGCTCTCGTCTACCTTTGTCCAGTGGTCCTCTTATAGTTTGATTGCTACTTCATTCTCATCTTCTTCTAATTATTCCTTTTTATCATTTTATTTATTTATTTTTATTTTTTTTTGAGTGGCTACCTTCAAGTTTTATTTCCTTCACTTTCCTCTAGTTCATATTTAAATGAATTGTACCTGATAGCCCATATTATACTACTAGACTACAAAACTTTTAACAAAAAAAATATCATTCCTTAGTTGTTAATATTTCCATCCAAAAATATATTATCACCAAACCCTATCACTATTTTAAATTATTCAATTTTTAACAAGTAAAAAGTATATTTATTAAGGTAAATAAAAAATAAAAATCAATAGGTTATAAACTAGCATTGGGAAATAAGAAAATTCTATATTAATTTTTAATTTATAATTTTTCTTTTTCTTTTTTATTTACCTTAATAAAAATTACTAACAGAGTTTGGTGGGTGTAATTTTTAGGTAGAAATATTGAGAGTTAATGAGAAATTTTTTTTTCTCATGTTTATCTTTGAAAATAAATATGAGCCTTTGGATCAACTTTAATGACATCTACATTTATCTAAAAACTAATTATAATAGTTAGTTATCTTTTCCAAAAAAAAAATTATAATAGTTATATTTCTTTCAATCTTAATAATTAAAAAAAAAGGAATGAAAAATTTATTTAATTTGTAAAGATTATATTCATTTCCTTTTCTTTTATTTGCCTAGTTTAAAACATCATATGAATGTGAAACTATAATAATAGATGTTAGCTAATTCATCTCAAAATGCTATACATGTATTTTATTTTTTTTAATTCATGATCAAATCACAATTATACTAAAATTGCAAATAGTATATCAAATTGGATTAATTTTGCCAAATTTTAAAAAGATTTGTTATAAATATGCAAAAGGTAAAAAAGATTGTAATTTTTGTACCAATATACCCTTATAGTTATCTTATTTTTATCTTTTTATAACACTTAGGAGATATTTTAAAAGATTAAAACTCTTTTATTAGTAGTTTAAGAAGTTGAGGCCCTCCTAAATTGTATAAAAAAGTTGTCTTATAGTTAATTTAGAGTAAAGTGAATGGTAGACTATATTCACTAACAAATTGAAAAATTGTGACATTCATGGTAAAATTAAGACAATAAGCTAAATTTACAATAAGGAAAATGTATTTGATCTTTAAACAACCAGTAAGGCAAATTAACAAATCGTGACATTTATGGTAAAATTAAATATGAAGCTAGCACAAAATAAAATATAAAACCATCACACTTTTTTTTTTGAAAAATATTACTTTCTATTTTCATGAATAAAACCTTGTTCGATGACTAATTTTAGTAACTGAATTATATAATTAAAATATAAACAAACATATTTTAATTCTTGATTAAACAATCTAATGTAAAAATAACACAAGAAAACAACAAATTATCTTAAAATCTAGTAAGTTTCTAATCCATAATAATCCACTAAATATATCTCCTTATTTGTTATTTTGTTTTTTGGAATAGCCTTTTAACTTTAAGTTTGTTAAATATTACGGGACTACTATCTATATATAATACGAAAATTTGCTTTATTTGTAATGGAGCTATTGATATAAACATTTTTGCAAACAGTTATTATGCAGAATACATATAATTAAAAAAAGTTAAATTAATCAATTAATTAATTAGAAGTACTAACCTTGTTCCTCAACAACTCGATCTCTTTAGACATCATCTCCATCTGCGTTGCATCATTAGTTAATAATTAATTATTTATTACATATATTTATTTGGTATATAAAAGAAAAAAAACGTCCAAAATTAATAAGAAGTTGTTGGAATTAAAAAAAATCAAAAACCATACTTTTTTTGAGCGTGTTTGATAAATCCAAAACTCAAGATTTTTTTCCAGCATCAGCAGTTCATCAAATGTCATTTCTGGAGCTCCCCCTCCAAGCAAATACCTAATTAAAATTTAGAGTCAATCATGAAATATTTAACATTGAATCTGAGGTAAACAAAAAAAGGAAAAAAAAAAAAAAAAGCAAATCACATTTTCCTCTTGAAATTTGACATAATTTATATATATCTCACTTTTATTTCAATATCAAATTTTTACTTCCTTCAATTTTTTTTATTAACATTTAAAGACTTTCATTAAGGTTAGTCCATTTTTCACCGTTAAGTGCTATATAAAGGGACTAAAATGCCCTTTCAAATTAGTAAAAAACTATAATTAACTATAAGACATTAATAATATTTTAGTCTTTTATATTTAATAAAATTAAATACATACGTTCCTTACCTACTAAGTATATGGTTCATAAAAAAATAAATTATATCATTAGTGTTTTATAGTTAATTATAATTTTTTTACTATTTGAAATGACATTTTAATCTTTTTATGTAGCAATTAATTGAAAAAATAGTCTAACCCTAACAAAAGTTCTTAAATGTTAACGAAATAAAAGTTGAGGAAGACAAAAGTTTGACTTTTAATTAAAAGGGAGATGGGTGTTAATGAGGTCTAATCCTAATAAAATGTATTTTTCTCTTTATATTGTGTGATTTCTGATGTTTTTGCATCAATTTGGGTTTGCAGTTTGTTGTCATACTATAATTTTGTGCTTTTATTGTTAATATCATTAATACTATAATAACATTCAGTAATAAAATCATTTTTAAGTGACTTAATTTTTAGAATAAATACTGGAAAACTTCTAAATATCTAAATTATACTTTTTAGGGTGAATTACTATTTTTCCCATGTGGTTTGCTATATTATATTACTTAGTTCCTAATATTTAAAATTTATATTATCTCATTCTTATATTTTGTAAAATTACACTATTTACCCTTTTAGGTCAAATTTTCTGCCATAATTGCTATTAATTGATATGACAATTGTCGAGTAAATACTATTTAATCCCTGTATTTGAATATATTATATTATTTATCTCTAAATTTTACAAAATAAATTTCTATTATTAAACTAATTTTTTAACAAAAAATGTGTTAAATTAAATTATCATTAATTGACAATAAAAATGATAATTTTATTAAAATATTTTAATAAAAAATAAAATAATAATTTTATTTTTAATCTAATCAAAATTTTAATCAAATAAACTTCCAAACTTAAAATATCTTTGCTTAAATATCAACTTAAAATATTTATATTACATGAAAAATTAATCAAGTAAAATCTCTTTTTAATTGTACAATTTGATTTTAGGCAAAACTCATCCTAATACCTCTAAATTCATCGGTTTTTTTAGCTTTAGGCCTCTAAAGTTTCAATTTGTATATCTAGATCCTCGAACTTCACAGGTTTGAAGTTTTAAACTCTTCTATTAATTTTTAACAAAAATTATTTTCTTTTAGTCCCTGAAGTTTTATATTTCTAACATTCATACCATTTTTTATCTTTTAACACTTATATCACTTTTAAAATTTTTTCACCAATAAAATATAAATTTACTTATTTTAATTTCTAATATTTTAAATTAAAAACATAAATTTACATACATTTTAAATTTTAAAAATGAATAAATAAGTTAATGTTAAGATAAAAAAAATTATAATAAAAATATAGTTTTTCAAAATAAAATATTATATTTTAAAAATAAAATATTATGATGAAAAAGAATATCATAATTAAAATAGATTATGATAAAAAAATATTTTATGATTCTTAAAATTTAAAATTTTATATTTTTAATGCCGAAATTTCTATGGTTACTTTGATTTGTATTTACTTTAATTTTACTTTATTTTAATCACCATTGGATGAGAATGTATTTTATCATCCAATGGTGGTTATTAACAAAGAATAACTTACTTTGTAAAAAATAAAGTAACCATAGAATACACCTTTTAATGCATTTTTTAGTTTTTTGTACCAAATTTTAATTAAATTATTGATAATAATATTCTTATAATATAACATTTATAAATAGTAGATACCAATGCATGTCTGTACATCACTAAAAAACGGTGATAGATTTTCCAACCAACTCAAAATTTTTACAACCATTATTTTTAAGCTTTCATTTTTTTATCATGCTTTTTGGGTACATGAAAAAAATTTACATTATAAAAATTTATTCACAATAATTAAAAATATTGTGAAAAGTAGTAGTAGTATTATAATTTTTTTTTATCTTAGCATTAACTTGTTTTTTTATTTCTAAAATCTAAAATTATTTAAATATGTATATAATAATTTAAAATATAAGAAATTAAAATAAGTATATTTTTTTACCGCTGAAAATTTTTTAAAAGTTATATAAGTGTTAAAAAGTAAAAAATTATAAGAATGTTAGAAATATAAAACTTTAGTGACCAAAAGAAAATAATTAGGATTAAAAAATTGACATAAAGATTTAAAACTTCAAATCCGTAAAATTTAAGGGCCTAAATATATAAAACGAAATTTTAGCGGGCCTAAAGTTGAAAAGCATATAAATTTAGGGGTCTCAGAATGAATTTTACCTATATTTTAATGGGTATTATTTTATGTCACGGATTGCTATATGAAATAACCATGGCTGTCTACGAAAATATCTTTTCACCCCTTATATTTATGGGAGTACCGAAAATTGTAAGGACAAAAATGTAAGATAAAAAAGTTATCAACTTCCTACTACATATTGCAGGCTATGATCCTATTTTAATAAAGGAAAAATGATGTGTTCTATCCTCAATTTTAGGCTAATTATCAATTAAATTATACTTTTAAAGTTATTTCAATTAGTTCCTTAAACTTTATAAATTGTGTTAATTCTATTCAAATTTATTTGAAAGATCTAATAATAATTTTAAAAATTACTTTTAGATCCCTATAAAATAAATTTGACGATTGTTCAATTTTTTCTTCTTTTTAAAGAAAAATAAAATTTAAAAATATTTTCAATTTTTAATTTTACCATTTTTGAAATAAATTTAAAAATTAATTTTAAATTTTACATAAAATTTTAACTTTTTATTTATCAATTAAAAATAATAAGAAAAAGTGATAACTTATGTATCAATTTATTATATAAATCAATATTAATAAAAATAAAAATAAAATAAGTAAGCATTTTTAACTATCACTAAAATTTAAATTTTTTAATGTTTTTCACATTTTTCATAGCTAAATATTTTTTGTATTATTGACTAATATTTTAGTGTCTCAATATTTTTTATATTATTCACTAATATTTTTAGTGTCCCAAACTAAATACTTTTATTTACATTTATTTTTTATAGAAAAAAATAGGATAAAAAATTTAATAAGTGTCAAATTTATCTTATAAGGACCTAAAAGTAATTTTTAAAAATATAATTAGGTCCTTCGTATAAAATTGGATTAAATTGACACAATTCATAAAGTTGAAGGAGCAAATTGAAATGACTTTAAAAGTAAAATTCAATTAATAATTGGCTTAAAGTTTAAGATAGAACTGATGATTTTCTCTTTAATTAAAAAAATGGATAAATTTTACACTTGTTTTGAAAATAGTTTTCTCTTTATAACCTATTGCTTAAATGAAATTTTCAGATGCAACTAATTATCTTAGTACTTGGAGTCAGTCAAATAAACCAACAAAGCTTCTACCTTTCTAAGAATAAAGTTGGTAAAGTTGGATTCAATTCTCATCTTCTTCCACTCTATAAAGAGAAGATACAACTGGCTAACTCAAGGAAATGAATAAAGAAATTACCAAAGAATGCTTGATAATGTATACCTGAGTCCTTTTTGGAGCATCTCAATCTCCTGTTTCAACATGTTGATCTCCTCTTTTGTATCCTATACATATGGTCATAAATGTATTGCTTAGACATTGAGAAAAGTATAAATCAATAGAAAAATTAAAACCATAACAAATTAAAAATAATTAACCGAGTTTTAAGTCGGTGATATTAGAGATGTCTTTGAGGAATTTGAAGTTGGGCAAATTCCAATCAACTAAGAGAAAAAAAATTAAAGGAATAAGTGTGACTAAGAGTAATGATTTGATTCTATCATAGCAATTAGCATATATAATAGCAACTGTCAACAACTCATATCATTTGGTCCCCCAAGTATTGGGGAGCAATATAAACAGCATCTGATGCCATACCCATCAGCAAAAATAATTATACTTATATTAGATATTCTTGTTTGCCTTTCTCCATCTCAAGAATATGGATAACTTGTTTAATTCTAGCTTATTACACTTAATTATTAAATAAACAACAAACAGTACTTTTGGTATTTTCAACTTTGAAGTTTTAGAAATTGAGTGATATTTTATTTAATTGTAATTATTTATTTTCATTTAACAGCGCTTAATAATTGAGAGCAGGCAAAAAAAATACTAAATATATGTATATATTATATAGAAAGAAAAAAATAAATAACTCAGTAATCGAAGTGGTCACTCCTCCTTAAGAGGCGTAGATTTTGAATTCTGCTTTTAGGTCATATGCTCCATTAATCAAAATAACAATAGACTTACCAGAGGCTGTGTTTCTTTGGCTTTGTTCTCGTTTGGCTGCAGTGAGCCACCTCCTCCGGTAGCATTATTGTACCTCTCTATAAGCCCCTGCATGGTTCTAAGACAACGAAAGAAATAGTTCAACAACTAAATGGCTTGCTGAGTACTGTACAAATAATGGGATTTTGGTCGAAATTGCAAAGTTAAAAAGATACCCTTTTGTGACCAGTTCATAGAGCTTCCCATGGGCAGAGAAAATGAACAGTCCAATTTCAGCATCACACAACACAGAGAGCTCCTTAGCCTTCTTAAGGAGCCCAGATCGGCGCTTGCAGAAGGTAACTTGCCTGTGCACCGGATTCTCGATTCTTTTCATTTGAACCTTTCCTCTAGCCATTGATTACCAAAAAAAAAACTTTCTTTTTTCTAGTTTTGAATCTCGGTATCGAATGTTTTCCTACAGACAACCTCCCACTAGTTTGAACTAGCTTCGGGGTTGCTGCAATCCTTCTCCTACCCAAATCTCACAAGAAGTCTCCTCTTAAGGTTGCTTCTTTGCTTACCCATCTTCGGTTGCTCTTATATATAGTTCCCTAGATTCTTTCTCATCACTCTCCCCGGCTCCTCAGAATAAAGCAGCTAATATTTTTTTTTTAAAGAAAAAATATAAGAAAAGCTAATACTTGTGCCTTGCTCCGTCCCAACTTTCTTATTGTATTTATTTATTTATTTGAAAAATTCTTACTGATTCTCTCTCTCTCTCTCTCTCTCTATATATATATATATATATATAAAATGATGACTTCTAAAAATCATTAAGTTAAAATTTGACATGTGTTAGTCCTTATATTTTAGTATTTACTTCAAAAATCGTAAAATTATAATTTGACATGTGTTAGTCCTCATAATTTAGTATTTACTTCAAAAATCGTAAAGTTATTGAATTCTGAAAAAAGTAAAAAAAAACCACCATGTGATTTCATAATTTTACAATTTTAAGTATATATTTCATTTTTTGACAATTTGGACCGTGTATTTGTCGCAGTTTGACAATTTTCAGTATATGAGACTAATGCCGTTAAATGAGTCTATCACATTGTAAAAACAATTAAGGAGAAAGCACAAAAAATCACCATGTGGTTTCAAGGTTTTGCAATTTTGAGTATGTGTTTCATTTGTTTTACAATTTAGTTCTTGTATTCGTCGTCGTTTTGACGATTTTTAGTATATGGGGCTAACACCGTCGGAATCATTTTACGGCGTTGGCCTTATAGATTGAAAATTATCAAACAATGACAAATACGGGTCTTAAATTGTCAAAAACTAAAATGCATACTTAAAATTGCAAAACTGTGAAACCACATGATAATTTTTCGTAATTTAGCCTTGAATTTTTTATATTTTTCTTGAAAAATGTATAAAAATTCTTATTTTGAAATACATATATTCTATTCTATACAAAACACTTTAATTTTATTACATTTAAAATATTACTTTTCTATCCGATAAAAAATTATATCTTTTATTCTAACTAAACTCTCTTTTATTTAACTAAAAATTCCTTTTCCTTTTTTATTTAACCTAAAGATAAAAAAATTTATAACTCATAAAACATTATTATTATTGTTATTATTATTATTATTATTATTATTATTATATATGTACTTTTAATAAAAATAATCAAATAAATTTATTATGATAACTTTTTAATTTTTTCACTTTTATATTTGATTTTGTATATTTGTTTAGTTTGTAGTTTTAAATTTCATAATTACTCAATTACTAATTTAAATCTATTAACAATATTTAATTACTAATCTTAAAATAATTTTAAGATATATATTATTTATAGTTCAGGCAATGCGCATATTTTTAAGTATTAATTTAATAAATTAGTTGTGTATCCACACACTGTTTATTTTATTTGTTCCAATTAAGAAAAAAATATATCATATTAGATATTTTATAATTAAAATAATATAACTACAAATAGAGACATAGCATAAAAATATAATAATATTACTAGAAACAAATCTTACCTAAGCCATCAACATTACTCTATCCCATAAATTAGGCTGGGTCGAGTTGTTTATGATAAGTTCGGTGTCCAACTTGATAAAAAATTGTTCAATTTCGTATATTGAATCTCATTTAATAAATGAGTCGATCTCAAACTATATAAAGTTCGGCTCGTAAAGTTTGTGAACAAACTCGAATAGAAGCTCGTGAGTCTGCTCATAATTTTAATGTTTAATAATTTAATTTTAGATATATAATATATACATTAGATTTTAAAAAATATATTAATAGAATAAAATTATAATTTTTACTAAATATATTATAATTTATTTAACGAAGAATTTATTTTTAATTTTTAATATATAATTTTAATTTATAGTTTATATTTCTTAAATTTTTTCTACGTTTGTCTAAACTTGCGAATAACTCATAAACACCAAATGATATAGTGGGATTGACTGGAGTTCGATTTGATTATAAATGAACCAAATTTAAGTTAATTAAAGATTGACTTGACTTGGTTCGGTTACACCCATATCAGAAATTAATCTGTTTACTATGGGAAAGAAATTTTTAGTGCTTGTCTAGTGGATTTTCCAACTAAATATTTTATCATTGTCTGATATATATTGCTAGCTGATTCGTTGTAACTTAATTATATCATAATTGGTTAGTAATAAAAAATATAAAAAAAATTAATTAACATATATTATAATTATATTATTCTTCATGGTAATATTGCGTTTCATTAGTTTAATAGAGACAAACATGCCTTTTTGTTTTTATGCAAATAATTATTATTTTTAAATACATTTCTAATTAAATATATATTTATACATGTATTATAAATATTTGTAAGATGTTAAAAAACATTAATGTATATATTAAAATTAAATCTATGTGTTCAAATTAAATAATCAATAGAATACCAATAAAAATTTCAATATCAGTATCAGCATATATTTAATTTTAATAATATATATAGTGATTTGATAAAGTTGTTATAATTTATTTATATGAAGTAGCACTATACAGATAGTATTCTTTACTTTTGCAGCAATATCATTGGTAGAGAGCAAACCCTAATATGCCTTTTCTGCCTTTACATGAGTGCATGGAGAGCGGTCAGAGCACGAGGAAATGGCTCTTTCAACTCATTTGAGAATGTGGAATTTTAATATGCAGCTGTTTGCAGATCGTAGTGTAGTCGGCATGCAATTACTTTTTCACGTGCCCACCATCTTCTTCACTTGTCATTAACCAATGAGTTGCCCATGTTAAGTTCAGCTACCTTTTTCCTCGTCTTTTCCTTGTTTCTTGGCCTTTCTATCAAATCCTACATGTGATTAAGCGTTTTATTTTTCTTTTATCTTTTTATAATTTTTCAAAAAGGCTTTTTAGGCTTTAGAAACATTGTAACTGTGTAAATAAAAGTATCTTGGAACTTGCAAACTTTTGATTTTTCAGTTTACAATTAAAAAGTCTCAAGTTGAAGTTAACCATTATCATTTTTAATAAAAATTTTATCATGGAATAAAAATGTCTCATTTGAAACAAATGATTTCGTTTATAATAGACTTAATTATTGCTTGATTTTAAAAATAATTATATCTTTTAATTTATATCATTAATTTAGACAGTTAATATTTTGATTTTTTCAATTTTATCCAACTTTTAATTGAACATGACTTTGTTGGCGTGTCAAAAACAACGCTTACGAATAAAGAAGGTAAAAAATGTGCCATTTTAATCTCCTTGCACCTAATGCATCATTTGGTTTGATTTGATTCGTTAAAAAATGTATAAAACCAAACTAAGTCAAAAATATTTTAATTACAATTAAATGTTTATTAGTTGTACATATGGTTAACTTAGGTTAGAAATGATATTCTATCACACCAGTACTCGAGTTAGGTGGGTTAGAGTTATGGCTATCTAATAAAGATGTCGATGAGGTTAGATGTCAAAATAGTAGTAATAATAAAAATTTCCGGCAATATAATGTTAAAATAATTTTATATAAAAATTTTATAACAAGATTCATAAATTTAAAAATAAAAATGTATATTTTATAAATTCATTTTAGTTTTAATTTTATCAAATTGGAGTGGAGTAAAACTCAGTTATATTTTTATTAGTTAACAATAATTCCTTATTATTTCATTAATTAACATTATTATAAAATATATATTTTAGATAATAATAATAATAATAATAATAATAATAATAATAATAATAATATT
>CATIWM010152762.1:0-18683 GCA_949671775.1 Mallotus repandus | reverse complement strand
AGTGGTGGCAACTCGATTCTCTAATACAAGCTAGCACCACAACCAGGAGTTCTGGATACGGAATACCAACTTCTTTTAGTCTTGTGTTCATTTAGAATTATTTTATGAATTACTATCTTATTCCCTAATTACATGCAATTTCATTAATCCCTAATTGAACATTCATCTAACCCTAAGGCAACTAATCCATGAAAAATTAGATAAAAAATTCATTCGAGGCACAATATCCCTAAATCTAAACTACATTTGATTTTAATTTTAAGTTAGCTAAATCTACATATTTTATTTACAAGTAAAATGGAACTAAAAGTGGGCCTACATTTTGATAATTAGTGAGCCTAAATCTATTTATTTTAATTCTAAAAAAAATGGGCCTAAGTCTATTAAATTTTAAAAGAAAAAAAGAAATGAATTAGTAGGTTTAATTCTAATTAATTTTAATTAAATGAAACGATCCTAAGTCTACAAATTATGAAGAAGGCTTTATTAATGAGCTGAGTTAAGTCTAAGTTAATTTTATTTAACTAAATATGGGTCTAAAATCTAAATTAACCTAATGGGCCTAAATTAATTTTGAAGTTAACTAAAACTAAATTTAAATTTAAAAGTTTATTTTATTAGTGAGTTAGACCTACATGTGGGCTTGGGGCCCAAAACAAATAAAAATAACAAACAAGCCCAAAATAATAAAAATAAAAATTACAAATAAAAAATAAGCATTCTGTGATATTTCTAACTCTAATTTTAATTACATATAACCTAAATTAATCTAAAGCCACCATTGATTTTAATTAAAATTTACCAAATAAACCTAATTTACAAATTGATTTTAAAGTGCAGGAAAAATAAAGATTTCACTATATTCCCACTAATGGGGCTATTACAACAATTACTATTGGAAAATTAAAATAAATTAAAATACAAACCCAAAGCCTAGATAAAATAAAATAATACAAATAAATAAACCTAAAGGGAATTACACCAAATAGATACAAGATTTAATCCATAGAATTCCATGGATCTTCATGGTTGGCCTTGTTTGTACCCCTCCATTTAAGTTACTCCAACTATCATGAAACATAAACAAACAAACAAAAAATAAATCAAAAAATAAGATCAAATAAAATAAAAATAAAATAAACCAAATAAAAAAAGAGAAAGGAGTAGAAGAGTAAATAGTTTGATGGATGCAGTATTGATTCCCCTCAGAAGGTAATCACCATTGATGAAAGCCTGTAGCTTTTGTTGTGTTTGTTTGTGATTTTGATTTATTTGAATTTGATTCACGACTAAAACTTAAAAAAAAAGTACGTGAAAATTAAAGAAAAATGGGTGTGTTTTGGTTGACGGCTAAGAATCAGAAAAGTTAGAGAGAAAAGAAAATTAAAAAACCTAGCCTCCTCCTTTCTGAAAAGAAAAGTACATGTATATATATATACACAACCCTGTAACCCTAATCTGATTATAGGATTAAAAATAATTTTTTATTTATCATTTATCTCATAAATACATATTTATTAATAACATATTTATCAAATAATAACCAATCAAATTTAAGAAAAATAAATAAGAATTATCAAAAAATAAATTTCACGCATCGGGATAGTACAATTTTGACCGAAATTGTGGATTGCCGATCAGAAATTTGGGATTCCGGTCGGAAATCCTTTCTTCGGATTTTTTTACATTTAATTACAAAAAGACCCTTGAAGAAAAAGAGACTTTTCAATTGAGTCCATAAAAATAATTTACAATTTAATTCAAAACCAATAAATCTAATTTCATAGTCTATTTTCATCATCGAGTCCTCTGTCGCATCCATACTTTAGTCATCTCGAAATTGGGTGCTTAGAGGAAGTTTTTGAGGGGAGGCCCTGGAAGGAAGAAAAAAAAATTAAGAGAGGTAGAGAAAAAAAAAGAAAAAAAAGAAGAAGGGAAGAAAGAAGAAGAACAAGAAGAAAATAAAAAACAAAGAGAGTTTTTGATTTGGAGAAGGATAGGGGTGTAAATGAACAGAGCCGCTCACAAGCAGCTCGGAGCTCAGTTCGTTAAAAGCTCATTCGAGTTTGTTTGTTAAGCTAAACGAACAGAGCCTGAACATGATTTTGAGGCTCGAAAAATAAATGAACAGAGCTCAAACACCCTAAAGCTCGACTCGTTAAGGCTCGTGAACAGACTCATTATATATGTTCATGAACAAGCTCGTGAACATCTCATTTAGAATGTTCGTGAACAAGCTCACGAACATGTTCGTTTAGGATGTTCATGAACAATGCGAACAGGCTCGTTTAAGATGTTCGTGAACAGGCTCGTTTAAAATGTTCGTGAACATACTCGTTTCTATAATTTTAGTATCATTTAATTATAATGCACATTAATAATAATTTTAAGTAAATATAATTAAAAATTAGTAATTGTAATAAAAATTACATATTTATGACGTAAATTAACATTAATATCAAAGATTAGTATTATAAAAATTACATAATTTAGATGTATATTAGTATGAATATTAAGTAAATATAATTAAAATTTGGTAATTGTAATAAAAATTACATATTTATAACATAAATTGGTGTTAATATCAATAATTAGTATTAAACAAATTACATAATTTTGATATATATTAGTATTATATATTAAGTAAATGTAATTAAAAACATATAATTGCAATAAAAATTACTTATTTTTTAGTTATAATGTAAATTAATTTTAACATGAAAAAAAAATTAATATCAAGTAAATATATTAGAATAAAAAGTATTACAAAATACTAAATTACTATTAAATTTAATTAAAATTGTGTAGTTTTCACATGAAACTATGTATATAGTTTTATTATATAATATTACTATGTAGTATAAATAAATTTAATAACTTATAGTTGGTGATCTTAGTAACTACTAAGATCACCAACTATAAAATCATTATAAGATTACTAAATGTAAGATTACATTACTAATTATTGGGTACTAGTTATGGCTAAATTTAACATATAAACCTATTATCTATAAGATTACTAAATACTAAGTATCAATTAACTATTAAGATTACTAACTACTAAAATCACCTATTAACCATAAGATAATTACAAGGTTACTGAATATAAGATTAGATTACTAATTATTGGGTATTAGTCATGACTAAATTTAACCTATAAGCCTATTAACTTCAAGGTTACTAAATACTAAGTATCAATAGACTAATAAGATTACTAACTACTAATATCACCTATTAACCATAAGACTAAATACTAAGTATCAATTAACTATTAAGATTACTAACTACTAAGATCACTTATAAACAAAAAAATTAATTACTACAAGGTCACTAAATATAAGATTAGATTACTAATAATTGGTTATTAGTTAATACTACTACTAATTTTAATTAAATTTAACTTACAAACCTATTAACTATAACAATATTAAATACTAAACTACTAAGATTCCTAACTAATGAGTATCAATTATAGTTAAAATGCTTAGTGATTTTTTTTTTGGTAAACTAGTACTTGCAGTAATAAAATTAAGTAATTTTAATATATTTACATGATTTGAATATATATTAGTATTAATATTAAGTAACTATAATTTAAAATTATTAATTGTAATAAAAAAAATTACTATATTATATAATACTAACTTAGTATTAAATAAATAAAATTTAATTATAATAAAAATTGTATAATAAAACTTAGTATTGGATATAAAACTATGTAGTTTTGATATAATAAACTATATAATTGACTGATTGTCAATGCTAATAAAAAACGAAAGGATACATAATTATATTTTAAATAAATATTAATACTGATATTAAGTAACTAAAATCTCAAATAATAAATAATTATAAAAATACTAATTACTAATTATTATTTAAAATATATAAACTACATATTTTAATTTTAAAGTTAAATAACCTAATATAACAAAAAACTAATAAAATAATATAACTCAAAACTACATAGTTTCATAGTGAAACTACGTAGTTTTGATGTTGAATAAATATATTATAACCCTCTCTAACCCTAAACCACCACCTTCTTCATTTTCTCATATCTCTTTTTACTATAGCCGCCTCTCTCATTTTTCATCATCATCTCCCTTCTTCTTCTTTAGCAGCCGCCTACCTCCCCCACCCCGTTCCAACGCTCTGTCACCCTCGCCCTCTCCACTGTCAATCACTACTATCTCCACCGCCATCATAATACCATTAACGAAAGGTGTCTTCTTCTTCCTCCACTCTTTTTATTACAATAAATTTTCAAGTAGATCTCTTCTTCATTTTTACTCTTTTTTCTTATCTGACTCTACTGGATGTAGATTTTGTTCACTGTCACCTCACAACCTTCATCAAAATCTTCTTTTTCTCTTGATTCTTCATCTCGTGGTTTTTTGCATCTTGCTTCTGATTCGTGAAGCGACCTCCATCTCAGTAATCAAATCTCTTAGTGAACATGGTTTTCTTTTTCTTGTTATATAATGGTAGTAGTTGGATCTCTAGAGGTAGTCGTTCTGGGGTAGTAGTCATCCTGAGCTAGAGCTCTCTATCACTATCCCTATTCTGCCAATCTTCCTTGTTTCTCTTCGGCTTCTTTAGAGATTTATGCTCTGAAGGCTTTGTTGCCATTGATTGTCGGTTTGTCTTTCAATACTATATCTTCTTTTTATTTGTTTTGGATAATTGGCTTTTTTTTTTGGATGTTGGGCTTTGGAAGAATTATACAGAGGTAACTATTGGCTTATAATAATTGATGTGGATATTGTTCTCTTCTACAGGAAGATGAATTTCACAAACTTGTTGATTTGATAATCCATGAACTCCGAGAGAAATTCGAGGTTGTAAGTGATTTCATTTTTTCTTTTTGTGGGTAAGAATTTTGGTTGATATTAGTTGTTTTTTGTGACTATTTCAGGAATATGGAGATAGTGTTCAAATTGATGGGTTTGATATAGATTATTGGGTGAGAATGACACACACACACACATATATATATTTGATATTTATGGCAGTTTATTGGAATCTGTTTGTGACTTGAAGAAGTCTTTTTCTTCATGTCTAGAATGAGGTGTTGATAGTAAAGCTCGGAGATTTAGGCACCTATGTGTTGAATAAGCAAACTCCTAATAGACAATTTTGGTTGTCTTCTCCAGTGAGGTATCAATTATTTTTCTAGTTTGTTCTATTTTAGGTTTTATGTTTTCTAGTGCTACTTAAGCTTTGATCTGATTTCACCTTTTTTGTTGCATAACATGTGCTGCTTGTATTTTTCTAGTTAAGTTGACTATTGTAGCATGCTAAACTTCTTCTTCTTCTGTGTGTTTTTTTGGAATTGAAGCTATTTTTGATAATAGTTACGTGATTGATATTTTATTTCAAAATTATAAGGAACTCATGATTTTAGAAACTGAGTTGAATTTTATTTTCTAAGCTCTTTCCTTTCTCTATTTTTTTTGGTTCATATTGGAAATAAGATTGGATATGTTACTAAAAGTTCACTTGGTCAAAGAACATTAATTCAAGATGGGGAGAAGTAAACTGGTGTTAGAAGTGAATGACTATTACTAGGATCTTATAAATCAATATTGCATTTGGATGGGAAAAACATAGTTAGATTGTCAGTACTTTGTACTTGAGTGGGGAGTGATTGAGGAGTCTAGTGGTCAATGGTAAAAGGTCACAAAATTGCTGCTAATAGTAGAGCATGGTGTGGTGTACCAACAATGAATCACCGTAGTTTGATGTGCAGTTGGCTGTTTTATGGCTAATCATATGATTTTGTTATCATTATTTTTCTTATTTTATTGTTCTGTTATGTGTCATGATTTGGGTTCTTCTCAAATTATATAATTTTTTTTCAAGTTCATTTTTTTTGACATTTGCTAATTGTTTGCTATTTTAATAGGATTAAGAGGACTTTAAGAAAATTACACTACCTTCATTTTCATGAAAGAATTGAAAGCTACTTTATTCTCCACGCTTCAAGATATTTCAAATTTATTTTATTATTTTGCTACTTTTTTTATTGCATTGGATGACTGTAACCTTGTTTTACTTTGTATTGGAGGTTGATTGTAATATTTTTTGTTGGATGATTGTATACTTTTCATGCATTGCTACTTGTTTAGTATATGTGTATTTAATGTTATTTTTATGTTTTAAGGTTTATTCTCTTTGCATATTACTGTTATATCCAATTTTTTTAGGTACAAACGAGCTCGAAGATGAGCCCATTAACGAGCTTTCAAACGAGCACAATCAGAGTCTTGTTTGCAAACAAGCTCAAGCTCTAAATCTCCAAATATACTGAGGTCGAGCACCCTTCCATTAGGCCGAGTCGAGCCCAAGCACTTTAAAACTCAACTCAGCTTGGCTCGTTTACAGCGCTAAAGAAGGAAGAGGAGATTTAGTTTTGCATTACTGAGACTCAATATTGCATCATTTAAAAGGATTTTATATATTTGTGGGAGAATAATATTTTGTTTATTGCAGAAAATATTAAGATGATTTTTAATCATCAAATATTTATCCTTATAAATTCTTAGAATTTTTATTTATTCTATAATTAATTTATTTTTATTTATTTTATTATTTTTGCATGTTTAAAGGGTTGTAATCATTTCTCCTATCTCCATTTCTTTGTGTGTGCATTTACTTATTTTATTTTACTTTATTTTAATTATGTGATAAAAAAGTTGTAATCATTTCTCCTCCCCCTATTTCTTTGTGTGCGCACTTATTTTATTTATCTGTCTTTATTTTTATGAATGTCTTGTATTATTTGTGATTAACGCTGTGAACGACACATAATTTGCATGCAATTGGACTAATGTGCAAATTTGGAATAAATTATAAAATTTGACAATTGATTGAAGGCAATTGCAATTTGCATGTAAATAAAGAAATAATTAAATAATTAAAGGTAATAAAACACAAAACACAAACGGAGGCCAACCGCAAGGTTGGGTGGGCATTCCAAAAGCTCATATCCAGTTTTCGAACCTAATCTCTAAGGACGGCTGCTGGGGCCCTCCGTGGAATCCAGTTGCTATAAAGTGTGTCTCAGTTCATCCGGGTGGCTACTCCGTCTCCGATTTGGACTTGAAGTCCATGTTGTATTTCCTAGCAGGCCCTGGGCCAACACAGTGCCATGGTTGCCAACACTTGGGCACGTGCTGAACCCCGCTGCCTATAGTGGCGACTCCACTGGGGATAGAGAAACTGATTCTAGTGTTTTGTAATTTATTATCTTTGATTATTTCCTTATTTCCTTGGCATTTTTTACATTCACTACACATTTTCACATAATATGCATAACAGTCCCAAATAACCCGATAATAATCAATACTTCATTGTCTGTGTTTCACTCAAACCTGGTGGTGGAATATTTGATTATTATCATTCACAACACGTACTTATCCACGTTGCTCGGACCCTTGAGTGGGGAGACGTAATTGAGGTATATAGCTGTGGGAGCTATAGCTTATTACCCTCGACCCAGCTTATGTAATGACTTAGTAACCTCTACTAAGATTTTTCCCTAATGCGTGTGTTTTATGCCATTTAGTAGCTCTTCAAATAAAGCCCAAGCCCATTTCAAATGAACCTTGCCAAGATGGGCCTTTCATGCCTATTTTTAGCCTATTATAAATGGATCTTGACAGGGTAGGCTCTTGATATCACTCTTGGCCCATAGGAAATGGACTTTGGAATTATATGAAGGATTTACTACTTGTTTGTTGCATTTCAAGAGTCTTCTTGTATCTAGCAATTTTATTATCCCCTGTTGATAATTAAAACCCAAAACAAAAATCTAGGGCAAGGAACTTACCATTGAACACGTGTATGGGAGAAATAAGAGTGGAGATATCGCTTGAGAACTTTATACTTGTTTCTTATTCTGTGTAAATAGAGAATGTGTTTATTTATTTCTTAATTTAATTGAATTTGCATTTCATTCATATATACTATGCATATTTCTAATCTGTGGTGATTACAGATGTAGATCCACGACAGTTGTCCAACTGGAAGCGATCTGACACTGGTCGCCTGATTAGAATTCCTAGAGAAACAACAATGGTAGGTTTTGATTCTGAGGCTTTTAGGGATAAGTTGAAAGTAGAGATAGCCAATCAAACCCGAAAAATTATGCAAGAGATGATGGCTGAAATGAGGGGACCAGTTAAATAGGAGCCACCAGCACCTCAGCCCCAACCATTTGATCTCAATGTAGAAAATTTTGGGAGACGGGAAATAAAAGATAACCATGAGACTTTATTGGCAGCACCTATAGCTAGACAAGATGTGAATGTGGACACTATAGAGAATATGGAAAAACCAGACTGGGCTAAAGATATTGCCAAAACCATGGCTCAAATGCAGCTTATGATAAAAGAAAAGGGGATAGATGCTCCGATGAACTACACCGACCTGAGCTTGGATGAGGATGATGACCCTTTACTCCAAAAGTTCAAGTTTCCAGACATAAAGAAATTTACTGGTGTTGAGGATCCCCATCTCCACCTAAAGTAATATGTGACCCATATGAAGACAACTGGCTTGAGCAAGGCACATATTGTGAAGCAATTTTCTTTGTCTCTAGAAGGAGCACCGATCCGGTGGTACTATGCTTTAGAATCCAGTATCCAAGCTGACTGGAAAGGGTTGTGCATTGCGTTCATGAAGCAGTACAGTCTCAACATCCAAATGAAAGCATTTTTAAGAGACCTGCAGAACACTAAGCAAAGATTCAATGAGTCCTTCATCAATTACCTGATCAGGTGGAGAGCAAAATTGGCACATATGAAGCACCGACCTTATGAGAATGACCAACTAGTGATAGAAATAGATGGGTGTGTGCTACCACTCTCCAAGAAGCTAAAAGATTTGGGAATCCAGAATTTCGAAGAACTATATAGGTTTGGGATGCAAAAGGAGTTCGATTTGGCACAAGAGAGGAAATCTTTTAGTGGGAGATCCATAGGTAGAGAAGGGGATGGATCCAGCAGTGGGATTGGATTAAACAACAATATGTAGATCAATGTTGTCTGATAGTCTCAAAGGTTTTCTAATCTGGGAAGACCTCTTTCCAAAGTCCTAGAGAAGCTAATCGAGAATAACTTGCTACAATCTTTACCCCAAAAACCACTTTTTCCAAATGCTGACCCAAAATTTTACTGCAAATGCCATCAAACCATTAGACATGATACCAATGGCTATACTCACCTGAAGCATAAAATTCAAGATTTGATTGACTTAGGCAAAATAACTGACCTTGAAACTAGAAAATCCAATACCAGAAACAACCATCTACTTGACTACCAAAATGTGCCACCACCAAATCAATCCATCCTTATGATAAACATCGACTTGATGGAGGAACAAGTCTTAAATTCCTTTATCGATGCCATGCCTACACTGCCAAAACCCGAACCAGAAAACCTAAATCCAAACGAGCAGCCTATGGAGCTCAATGTGAGTGTCCAGGACATTTGGAGTTTCGATGATGAGGAAAGAGGAGCAATCGATCTATGGAAGAATAATGAAGAAAGAAAGGTCCAACCAGTCGAGAAACTTGAGAAGAAAAAGGGAGAAACAAAGCCTATTGAATCTGAGGAGGAGAAAGAGGACTCGAAAGGAGAACTGAAAGAAGATGAGAAAGCTGGGAAAGCTTCTGATGCCAAGAAAGAGGAGAAAACTTTTGCTAGTGTCTGGGAGATGCTTATGCACTCCAAAGCCCATCGGGAAGCACTAATTATGGCCTTAGATCACAAGAAGGTCCCTACAAGCTATACCCATAAACAATTGGTGGACTCATTGATAGAAAGCACTCATGGATCTGGGATGTTTACAGATGATGACCTTCTTTTGGAGGGAAGAGACCACTTTAAGCCTTTGTTCATCAAGGCCGAAGTGAAAGGAAAACTGACCTGCTGTGTGATGGTAGATAATGGGTCTACTATCAATGTATGTCCTTTAAAGATTCTTCCCAAGCTGGGATTGACAGTGGCTGATCTGAAGCCATATGATGTGGTGATTAAGGCCTATGATAACACGAAAAGGCATTTTGAGGGGGCCTTTAGGGCATGGGTTAAAACTAGACCTATTGAAGTTTGGGTCAACTTTCATGTGATTAATATCCCTGTTACCTTTGTTGTTCTATTAGGAAGACTGTAGTTCCATCCCCTGGGAGGTGTGCCATTCACTGTGCATCAAAAGGTCAAGTTTCCATATGAAGGGAAAGTGGTCACCAACTCAGCTGAAACTGAGGCTGCTGTCGCTGTATTAAAATTAGCTCCTCAGGAGATTCCTTTTAGCCTAAGCTTTAAAGTTTGCATAATCTATGAGGATGAGCTGAATCCTAGAATCATGAATATGATGAAGAGCTAGAACTTCATGTCAAGAATGGGGTTAGGGAAGAACCAGTAAGGCCCGCCTGAGTATGTGGAGTCTAAGGCATTGTTTTTGAAACACGTGATAGGATATCCCAAAGACGACAAGTTCGAGGAAGATAGTGGAGTTAAGACTAAGTTTGGGAAGAGGAAAGCAAAGACCAAGCAAGAAGTCAAGCCATTATAGTAGACATTTGTGGAGAAAGGTGCCAACACTCCATATCAAGGAGCTCCTGAGCCCTTAATGATTGTTGAGAAGTTAGTTCCCGGGTTCAAAATCTTTGCTGAGTATGTGAATGGGACCAATGAAGCTGTTATGGAGGAGCCGATTGTGAAGGAACTGGTGCTGTTTCCAGAACCTAAAGAGGACATTCCTGCAGTGGAATTGAAGGACGTTGCTGACCAGGAAGAGGAACTTAACTTTGCATCCTATGTTTTGGACTCCATCATGGATATTTTTTATGATGACATTGACATTTCTCTTTCTAACCTGTTTGACATTAATGATGTTTTTCTTTCCAAAGTTAATGCAATAAACTCTGACTTTGCTTATTTATGTGATATTTTTTCTAATGGTTATTCTGTGTGTGATGATCATTTCATGCATATATTTGACATTAATTCAGTGCAAACTAAATCATTTAATTTAGGCACATGTGTTAACCCAAAGAATATACTTATTGCTTCTGATTTAACTCCTAATGAGAGATAGAAAATGAAAAAACAATAAAAAAAGATCGAAAGTATTCGCTTGGGGTTATGAGGATATGCCAAGGATTAACAGAGAGATTTCAGAACACGCGATCCCTACGTATCCTCACTTTGCACCAGTAAAGCATAAAAAGAGAAGATTGAGGCCAGAATGGGCTCTCTTGATCAAGGAAGAGGTCAAAAAACAACTGAAGGTGAAATTCCTAGAGGTAGTCAATGACACCCAATGGCTAGCCAATATAGTCCCCTTCTTACAATGTGCGTGGACTACAAGGATCTAAACAAGGCTTGCCCAAAGGATGATTTTCCTTTACCACATATTGACACCTTAGTCAATAATGCAACTTCCAGTGCTATGTACTCCTTTATGGATGGTTTCTCAGGATACAACCTTATTATGATGGCAGTAATCGATAAGCTAAAAATGACTTTCACCACCGAATAGGGAATTTATTGTTACCTGGTAATGCCTTTTGGGTTTGTTGACCTTAGGAATAATCAATCTTGATTTAAATCTTAAAAAACTTAATTTTGAGCATTTAATATATTTTTTTAAGTGTTTATAAGCTAGGACTATCATGGAAATCAAAATAGAGTTAAACATGCTTTTGGGCTAATGCAACCTCCAAGATTTAAGGAGGATTTTGACATTATTAGAGCTCTATAATGAGGAAGTTATCTTCTTGACATTTGAAGAAGAAATCATAAGCTTTATAAATTGATCTTACTTGTCAAAATCTTAGCTTATTTGGGTATGCATAACTTCAGTCGAAGTCAGCTTATGCAGCTTTTATCTTAAGTTGAGCAGCTCTTAGTATTTTAGTTATATCTTGAACTGCAGATTTTAAAATGAGTTTATTCAAATTGATATGGAAAGATAAAACAATTATATACAACTTTTATGAATAAAGCTAAGGCTAATTTGATCGTCTTTAGTGACGTTCACCTTCACGAGCATCTCACGAGCAACCTCATGTAGCATCAATTTGTGCCTTTTTGAGTGATTTAGGTAGTGATCCTCACGAGGAGTGATCACAATCATGAGAAGCTTGTGAGCACTCCTCTGATAGCATAAAAATGGAAATTTTTAACTTTTTTAAAAGGTAACAGCTAGTACTTTCCTCCTCACAAGCCAGAACTGCTTCTTCAAGATCGTGAGCATCCTTTTAGCTGCAAAAAGTCCAAGAATATTCAAAAATAAATTATAGACATTAGAGAAATATTTGATATATCCAACAACTATATTTTTGAGTTTTTATCTATATAAACACCTCCTAGAGCTCAATTGAATGCTAAGAAACTTGGTTATCATTCATTCTCTCTTAAGCATTCATCAAAACTCTCAAACTTTCAATTTATTCATTCTTAGTTTCATTAACTCTTGTGAGAGTTGGTTGTGTGTTAGAAATATAATTTCTACTTTATCTAAGTCTTGGGATAGATTAGAAGGGAGGTGAGATTTATTTCTAAAGGAATGAATTAAGTGTTTAGCCATTAAAACACCTGGGAATTGGTTTTAAAGTGAGCCTGGAAACTCTTGTTTGTAAGGTTGTAAGAGTGAGCCTTAAACTCTTGTGTAATCTTAATCTTATGAATAAGATTGTGGGTGATTGAAAATCCTAACTTGGGGATAAGTTAGGTGGAGACGTAGGATTTTTGTTGAATCCGAACTCCTTAAATCATTGTGTTCTTCATTCTTTCTTCTCAACATTCTGTTTATTTTTTTTAAATTTCAATTGCTTTCGATTTGAATTCGATTGTTATTCACCCCCCTCTAAGGCCTTTTCAATAACTAATAAAGAAATTAAAGGAAAAGATATACATTAAGATTGGGCAAACCATGCATGTGCAATTATTATACTAAATTATTAACCTTATAATTTGATGATTGGTTGAATGCTATACTAAATTATTAACCTTATCAAATTTCTTAGTGCATAATAACAAATGAGCAAATTAAAGAAAAAAAATATACAAGGAGAAAGAGGTGAGATGAGGAGTGGGTGGCTAATTCGGGAGAAAGAAGAGAAAATGAGAGGTAAAGTGTGGAGTGTTAGAGAAATCAAGCCAAAAAGTTAAATTTTAAACTAGCGAAAAGAAAAAATAAGAAAAATTCTATTATTTGGACTTTTTAAAAGAATTATAATAATGGACTACTGAGTTATTATGAATTCACTAAGAGTCTATAAAAAAAATTATATATTATATTGTTTTGAATATATATATATATGAGAGATTCTTGCCTACACTAGATGTATTACACCTGAGGGTAGAATTTGTGACACATCAACCAAGTGATTTACTCTTGGCCACTGAAAAACAGACACATGTCTTATTGTTACAAATCTCACCATTGGATGTAATACACCCAGTGTAGGCAAGAATTTTCATATATATATATATATATATTATTGATAAATTTTAGGGGGCAAATGAAAAAAAAAACCTATACTATATCAAAAACTTTTTATGGGTCAGTGGGGGCAAGTGCCCCTATTGCCCCCTTTAAATTGGCCCATGCTGTCAACCAAATACTTTAACCATATGGTAGAATATTTTACCATTCATTTTTTTTCGAATGATAAAGATTTCATTTCATTGATCAAAGAAAGATGATTTACACACCAAAAAAATACAAGCAATTTAACTTAATAAATTATTCGTATAAACACAAATACAAACATGGTAAATCCATCTTGAAGAGCTCCAAATGATGAGTGCATTTGAGCTTCAGATGACGAGAGCTTATAACTTCCTCTTGGTAAATCCATATTTGCAGAGGATAACACGAGGGATCATGTGTAGAAGAAACCACCATCCAAGTATTATTCAGATTCATCAAGTCTCCACTAAAACCATTTAAGGTTGAGATTCTTGAGGAGATCTAGCTATCAAAACACCAAAATATAACCTTCATCTAGATCTATAGATCTAGAAGATATCAGCTGGAAAACTAAAAAAACACATAAAATTGAAAATAACATCTTGAATCTAAGTTATTTATTAATAGAATATAGCTAAAATAAAAGTAGAGGGGGTGATTTTTTGGCTAAAAAACCTCCCTGCTATTCACAATAACAAAGAGACGATATAGAGAGGGAGCAGAGACGAGAGAGGAGGGGAGAGAGGCTTTTAGTAAAATCAACTTAAAATACCAAGGATAACGAAGAATAATAATAATAATCTTTGTGTAGTTTCTTGGAGTTAGATGCAATTCACATGGCAGCACATCTACCCAAATGATGAAAGGAGCAGATTGAAGATGGAAATGATAATGAGTGATGAGTCTTTGTAATATTTTACCATTCATACTAAATAAGTTGGGTACAATTTTAATAATTTAATGCCCATTTTGCATTAATGATTTTATTATCAAATTGTTAAGGATTTTATGCCCAGAAAAAAAAGTTTCTAGTGGTAGAAATGCATGATGCGATAAATAGATCGGAAAAAGGTTAGATTGAACAACATATATTTTGGTTGGTTACAGGAACATGGAGCTGGCCCTCGAGTAAGTATCTCATGAGTAAGTGACTCACAGAGTTACCATAGTCTACCTGTTGGGAAAAATTAGCCCCTTACAATCCAACAAATACCTTCACTCCTTTAGATCATTACTTGAACAAAACTACTTGAAAAATAAAAGAGAGAAATACACAATAATTTAACATGAAAAACTCCAAAATAGAGAAAAGCCATGGGTATTGTCAAAAGACAACCAAGAGAAAAATATTTACTATGTGAAAAATTATTACAACTACACTACAAAATATTTAACTCTCACACATACTCAAAAGCTCAAGTACACCCAAGAGAATTTTCCTCAAATTCTTTACTAGTATAGCTAATAACTTTCAATGGTACACCAAATACAAGTGGTGATTGACACACTTAAAAAAAGAAAGCAAGGAGCTTATTTTATAACCAACTAACCCCGTCCTTCCTTCTCTTCTTTCCAATGTGGGATAACATCCATCTTTTAATTTTTATCATATCTCAACAATTCTGCACAATGATTAAAAATTAAAAGAACAATAGCTACCTTAATTATGCCATTAGCTATGACAGTCACAATTCTAAAAAACAAGAATTGTCATACTCTACCATAAGAGTATACACACTTGGAATTCACCAACTCCAAAAATTTTCACCTCGGTCAGTTCATACAAAAAAACTGCTAATAAGTTATAGTGCAACTTTCGATGTTGACTTTCTAGGAAGTTCATTAGCCATCAACATCAATTTCACCACACACCTTGCATTAACTGTCAACTAATGTCGTGTGCAATCTGTGGACATGCTACCTATCATACATCCTTTTCCATAGCAACTCAGTAGCTATCATGCCATGAGGATATATATGTTTCCTTATATAGAAAGTTCATTGTCTTCTTCTTCAAAAATGACCATATTAGCATGACTTTTGCAGCCATTAGCCAAATTAGCTCCACCATTTTGGCAATCCTTCTTTACATGTCAAGGTTGCCCACATCCTTAGTAGATAATTTTCTTTTTAGAGCCTTTCTTCTTTTTCCTATTTCCACAAACTGACAATGTTGTACTTTTAGAAGATTTGCTCTCTACATTTTTCATCTTCTTCAGAAATTAGCTTATCACTTCTGAAAAATTCACATTCTCTTTCCCATACATTAAAACGGTTTGCATGTGTTCATAGGAAAGTAGAAGAGACCATAAGTCTCAACGCTTTATCTTCATAATCAATTTTCACTCCAATAGATTCTAGTTCAGAAAAAATCCCATTGAGTGCACTAAGGTGGTCAGAAATTTTTGTACCTTCTTCCATTTGCAATTTGTGAAATTGCTCCTTCAAATTTAACCTATTTGAGAGACTTTCAGCCTGGTACATTTCCTCAAGCTTTTCTTTAAGCTCATTTGTTGATGACCATCTAACAATATTAGCTAGAACTTTTTTGGCTAGATAGAGATGAATTTCACTTACTGCTCTCATGTCTAGCTCCTCCCATTCTTCTTCACTCATCTTGGATTTTCCTGTGTCTTTACTATTGTCACCGGATTTAACTGGCTCCGTTCCTTTGGACAAAGAAGCTGGCTCTCCTCTCAAGGCCTTATACAATCCAGACTGGATTAGTATATCCTTGACTTGTAGTTTCCATAACCCAAAATTAATTCTCCTATCAAATGTCTCAATATCAAATATGAAGCTCATTTTTGCTCAATAATGCACAATACCTCTATATACTTGAACAGTACTTCATGCTGTCGTGACCTCTCGCTTGAATAATGAGTGAATAATTGTGTCTACAAAATGCACTAAGAAAGTTTCCAAGAGAGATTGAGGGGACACAAATGGTACCACTTAAGTCCCAACTTCCTTAGGCGATTATAGCCTTTGTGACAAAATTTTCTTGGTCACTTACATAATACCACACTCAATAAATACAATACCATGTTTAAGGACCTCTAGTTGTATTACAACAATTTCTAAAAAATTTTTTCTGATGTGGAAGATCGGACAAGGCCGCAACCACATAGCATACTAAGAATTTTAAAGAAATTCCTATGCCGCCTTCAAGGTCGTCACCAAACCATCGGCTCTGATACCAATTGTTGGGAAAAATTAGCCCCTTACAATCTAACAAATACCTTCACCCCTTTAGATCAAAACTTGAACAAAAATACTTAAAAAATAAAAGAGAGAAACACAATAATTTAATGTGAAAAACTCTAAAATGGAGAAAAACCACGGGGCGTTGTTAAAAGACAAGGAAGAGAAAAATATTTACTATGTGAAAAATTATTACTACCATACTATAAAATATTTAACTCTCACACATATCTAAAAGTTCAAGTACACCCAAAAGAATTTCCCTTAAATTCTCTATTAGTATAGCTAATAGCTTTCAATGGTACACCAAATACAATGGTGATTGATACACTTAACAAAGAAATCAATGAGCTTATTTTATAACCAACTAACCCCCTCCTTCCTTCTCTTCTTTCCAATGAAGGATAACATCCATCTTTTAATTTTTATCATATTTCAACACTTTCTACATCCCAATTTTAGACAATGAACCACCTCAGACAAGCATGCAAGAACAATAAGAACAAAAAGTTATTATATTTTATGTATCGTAATAATTAATGAATTTTTTTAATTAAAAATTAAATAATTCGGATAACAACTTTTTTAATCCTATAACTTATATTATTTTTTCAATTAACTCCTATAAGAAATTTTCATTATAATCAAGTTTTATAAGTTTTAAAAAGTTTTCTTATTAGTTCCATCTGTCAGTCAAATCAATTTTCGATTAGTTAACTCTTAAAATTAAACTTTTTTTTTACATTTTAGTCCTCAAACTTTTAAAAAATATCTTTTTTTATATTTTAAATAAATACTTTTTATTTATGATTTATTTTTATTACCTAACTTGCATAATAACTATATAACTCACTAAATTGATATTAAAAAATTTAAAATTAAAGATAATATTTTTTTTCTTGAATTACTACTAGTTTAATTAACAACGTTAAATAAAATTAAGGGATTTTTTCATAAATAGCTAAAAAACTAAAAATAATATCAAAAGTCACATTGATCAAAAATATTTTAAAAAATAGCTTTAAAAAAGTTTTTTTTTTCAAATGTAGACCATGACTCTTCTAGAAGCTCTTTGACTAATTAAATCATCAATTTGATCCTTCTATTTTTTAAAAATGAAATTAGATCCTTTTTTGAATTAAATATTTTTTTCTACTTTTTTCATTTTTTTTTCTCAACATTTTTTTGCTAAGCTTTTTTTTTCTATTTTTAAGGTACTGTTTTTTTATTAATATTTTTTTGATCAATATTTTTTCTTTATGTTTTTTATGCTCAACATTTTTTTCTATTTTTAAGGTACTCTTAACATTTTTTTACTCAACATTTATTTTATTTTATTTTTTGCTCAACATTTTTGTCAGTATTATTACATATTGTTTAACAAATGCTCATAACAAAGAGTCCTCTTCAGCTCTCCAACGCTACCTCTTCTTCATTTCCAGGTGCAAGTGTCACTGCCCATTGCCTTAAACTCTTCATAAAGTATCTGAAAATTATTCATGTAAAAATATTAGTTTCCTAAACTCAAGACCAACATATAAATAACCAAGTTGTTTGTAGGGTTCAATTTCTTAAAATGGTTTGTTCATTTGCCAGCTTATGGAAGTTTGGCACATGTATTATAGGGAGTGAATTTTAATATATTTATTACATGTATTAAAAATATTGTAACAGATTTTAATACAATAAATGAAAATAAATTTCATTTATGGAGTAAATATGTATCATGTAAAACATAATTTTCTTGTCCTTTTTTATATGAATTTAAACTTGTTGTCTCATCCTTCTAAGATATCATAAGTTAAAAGTAAAAATATTTAACAAAAAAATTAACTAAAACAAAACTTATTTGGTGTATTTAACTAAAAATTTTTATGGTGTATTTGTACCATAAAAAAAAAACCAAAAAACAAAGAAGCAACAACATTGAAAAATACAAAGCACAAAAAAAAAAACAATGAAAAAAAAAGCAAAAACACTGAAAAAATAGA
>CATIWM010152710.1:0-10939 GCA_949671775.1 Mallotus repandus | reverse complement strand
TCCTCCTTCTACCTCACCACTCGTACCCACACCACCCTCCTTTCCAATCCATTCTCCTTCTCAACCTTCTTTACGCAGCACCAGTCCTCGTCCATGGTAGCCATGCCAACGTGGAAGAGGCTCTATGCCAGCATGTCAGATCTGTGGCTTATTTAATCATTAAGCCAATGCTTGTCGAAGATGCTATCAATCCTTCAATAATCCCACAAATTCAAGTGCTCAACTGAACTATAATCAAGCACATATGGCTCAGTTTCGGCCCTCACTTTCTACCTTGTGACCTTGGATAGCTGACAGTGGTGCCATTGTGCACATCACACCCAATCTTGGAGCTCTTCACATGCCACAACCATTTGATGGTACTGTTCAGTTATATGTTGGTAATGGCCACAACCTACCGATTGAACACACTGGTACATCATTTATCTCTACTGCTACTAATTCCTTTTCACTCAAAAATACACTTCATGTTCCCGCCATAACAAAACCATTAGTTTCTATTCAAAAATTCACAATAGATAATCATTGTTTCTTTGAATTTTGACCATAATTCTCTTTGATCAAGGATTAGAAAACAAGGAGAGAACTACTTCGAGGAGTTATTGAGTATGGACTCTATTGCTTTCCATCTCACACCGCCCTTGTTATAGAGAAAGCTTTAATCTCTCTCTGGCATGCATGTTTCGGTCATCCATTCACTAAAACAACTCACTGAATTCTTGCAGATTATAATTTACCATTTTCCAAGTCCACAAATAATGATTGTTCATGTCTTCTTGGCAAATCTACCAAGCAGCCCTTTACTTCTGCTGAACATCAAAGCTTATCACCATTTGAGTTATTATACTCTGATGTATGGGGACCATCTCTAAACACGTCTAATTTAGGCTTTAAATATTTTCTTATTTTTGTTGATGATTGTACGAGATTCACTTGGATTTATTTCTGGAAGAACAAAAGTGATGTTTATGCCATTTTTGTTAATTTTGTTAGTTTTATTGAAAGGCAATCTTCGACTCATGTTAAAGCTTTGCAATACGATTTTGGAGGTGAATTTCAAAAGCTTGTTCCATTTCTACAATAAAAAGGCATTAAACACCGTATTGCTTGCCCACATACATATGAGTAAAATGGTGTTGTTGAGAGAAAGATCTGACACATTGTTGATATGGGTTTGATGGCTCATTGTGCATTGCCTTTTCGCTACTGGCCATACTCTTTTGACATAGCAGTCTCACTCATTAATGGCCTTCCATCGGCTTCAAACAACAATTAGTCTCCATATTTCAAATTACATGGCTCTTCCCCATCATATGGTGATTTAAAGGCCTTTGGATGTTTGGTTTTTCCTTTGATGCACCCTTATAATGCTCACAAGTTCTCATGCAGAACCAAAGAATATGTGTATCTTGGTCCTTCCACCCAATATAAAGGACACTGATGTCTTGCTCTAGATACTAGCCGAATCTACATAGTTCGACATGCCAAGTTCATTGAAACTCAGTTTCCTTGTCAAAAGCAACAACTCCTGCCAGACTCCACCTCCACTTCAACTACAACCAATTTTCCATCCAGTTGGTTACAGCTCATCCATATCCTTCCTAATTCAGGTACATCAACTATATCGTCATCTTCTCCTACCCCTATTTCTCCATTTATATCCTCTTCACCTAATTCCTCTAACAAACCCTCTCTACCCACATCACCTCATCCCTCTCCAGTATCCTCATCCTCATCAAGATTAAATTTAGTCATTGATTTATCTAAATACAATCCCCACCAAATATCACCAACCCGTACCTCCATAACTTAACCACACACGTCATCGATTTGAACTCATCCTATGACTCTTCGTCCCTCCACTTTTCAAAAATGAAATGCTCATCTTACCCAAACCTTAACCACATCTAATCATGAACCATCTACCTTTACCGAAGCAAACAAACATCCTCACTGGCGACAAGCTATGCAAGATGAACTTGATATATTACTTGAAATAAAAACTTGGCAACTCATCCCACCTCCTCCTCGTCAATCAATCATTGGTAACAAATGGGTTTTCAAAGTAAAACAGAATCCAAATAACAACATTTCTTGCTACGAAGTAAGGCTAATTATGAAAGGATATCATCAACAAAGTGGTGTGGATTTTCATGAAACATTTAGTCGGGTAGTCAAATCCACTACCATCCGCTTGATTCTCTCTTTAGCCTCTATGCACAACTAGCCACTACATCAAATTGATGTATCAAATGCTTTTTTACATGGTTTTCTTTACGAACCTGTTTGCATAGCTCAACCTCAAGGATTCATTGATCTTGTGCATCTAAATTATATGTGTCTTCTAATAAGATCTCTCTATGGCTTGCGTCAAGTTCCCCGAGCTTGGAACCATCGGCTACATTCTTTTCTTGTCACCAAGGGGTTTCAAAGCTCTAAGGAAGATTATTCTCTATTTATTCTACGTTGACAAATAGATGTTGTTCTCCTTTGGTGTATGTCAATGACATTATAATTACCGGCTCTTTAAAGCAGCTCATTAATGATGTTCTTTTACAACTCAAGTTTGAATTCCCGATCAAAGATGTTGGCCAACTCATGTATTTTCTGGGTGTTCAGATTGTTAGCAATCAGCATGGTATTGCTATTAATCAATCAAAATATATTATTGATCTTCTAAAGAAAGCGGGTCTCCATGATGCAAAAGGGTTCTGCACACCAATGGCTACAACGCCACCGCTTGTTAAAAATGCTAGTGATCCTCTATCAACACCTGAACTATATCACCAACTTGTGGGTGCACTTCAATATGTCACTTTTTCTTGGCCTGATATTGCCTTTTCAGTAAACAAGTTATGCCAGTTTCTTCATTGCCCGACAACTCAACACTGGTTAGCAATGAAACGTGTTTTCAGGTACCTTAAGCATACACTTCACAATTCACTTTTCTTTGCTTCTACTTCCCCATTGCAACTCTAATGCTTTACCGATAGTGATTGGGGTGGATGCCCAGATGACAGACGATATACCAATGGCTTTGCCATCTATCTTGGTACTAATCTTATCTCCTGGTCCGCAAAAAAGCAACCAACTGTTGCTAGGTCCTCATTTGAAAACGAGTACAAAGCCATCGCTAACTCTACTACTAAAATTCTCTGGATTAAAAATTTGCTAGCTGAGTTCGGCTTCTCTCCATCTACTGCTGTCCTTTGGTATTATAACGTGGGCACAATTTACATGACAACAAATCCTGTGTTCCATGCCCATACAAAGCATGTGGAACTTGACTACCATTTTGTATAAGAACAAGTCGCAAATGGCACCATCAAAGTATGCTTTATCTCTTCCAAGGACCAAATCACGGACATATTCACCAAACCATTGGCTACTCGTGCATTTTAACACATTACTTCCAAGCTACGCCTTCTTCCATCCTCACATCCATTGGTTTCCGGGGGCGTGTAAACATTAATGTAAACAATAGTATTATCTCAGTAATTTAGTTGTGTATATCTTAGTTAATCAGTTGTGTATATGTAGTTTGTAATTCAAACACTACTCTTGTCAAATTATATATACTGTAATTATACGCTATCAATGATATATCAAAAACCCAACTTTTATACTCTAAATGTAAGCATATGTGGTAGATATAAAAAATGTAATATAAAGTGGTTCAGGACCTCATGAGATCATTGCCATAAAATAGAGAAACACATATAAATTAAAACAAAAATTATCTATACAAGTATGGTCTAAATAGTTTATTAGAAAAAGACTTAAATTTAAAATTCTGTCGCATGAAATACAAGCAGAAAGAATATGTAGCCATCAATTCTCTGTATTCATATGCAGTATAAGAAAAATCTTGTGATTGCACCAAATGGTAGAAATTTCAAACCTATAACACAAGTTATTGGTCCATTAGTCTTTTAAGAGTGTTTCCTACTCTGGAGAGGAACTAGTCTTGAATAGTGATCTTCTTGACCAAAGAAATTACTTTCAAATATATAATATGGTCCAATTAAGGAAGCATTAAGCAAGCATGGAATGTGAGAGATATACAATGAGTAATGTCAGACTTTTTTGCTTGTAGAGGAAGTTCATGATCATTCCATATTTCAATACATCTCTTTGAGAACAAAGCAACATTAACTATCATCACATTAACTAGACATGCAGTGAACAAAAATTAAAATTTTCATTAGCAACAAAGATTTGTAGATCAGGCAATAATAAAATGAAGTGTGAATTCATTATAATAACAATACTTAAACTCATGGGTTCAAAATAAAAAAATTAGAACAATTTTATATTTTTAATCTTTTTCTTATTTATTAGGAATGCAATTTTGATGTCATGATCTTCCCAATACAACAATATATAATCAGGTCTTTCTTTATAAAGATATGTACAAACACCCTCTTCTTCAGGAAGAGCTGCAATTGGAGGCAAGATTAGACTAGCCGAATTGAAATCTAAGAGGCAGAGAGAGAAGCACACTAAATTTGTCACAGGTGAGCTTGTGTGATTTCATTCTGTCGTTGAAAACTAAAAGAGAAATTTACTAGATTGGTTACCTTTTTTTTCCCTTTTTTAAAAAAAGACCATTTTTTTTAAATTACAAGCATGTTCCTTTTTATTTATTCGGCTCTCACTACAGTACAAACGTTTGTATCTATAAACTGAAATCAAAACAGTTAGATTAATTTTTATTTAATTACAACCATTGATTATCCTTATGTATCAATACTCATAATATGCATCAATTACTTTGATTAAATAAACATTAATCTAACAGTTATAATTTCATTTGTATTGATACACATATTTGTATTGAAAAATGACTGTTCTATATTCTTTTTTTTTTATTGAGTCATTCTTTAGTAAAAACATGTGTATGTATACAAATGAAATTATAACAATTAGATTAATACTTATTTAATGGGTAATTTACACTCGCGGTACCCAACTTTTATCAAAAGTACCATTGCGGTACCCAACTTTTAGCGAGTCACTTAAAATAGTATGACATTTTTCCTAGTTGCAATAAAGTACCTGACTCCACTTTCCGGCAGAGGCTGCATGCATGGCACATCAAGTGGCGTGTGACATGGCATATAATTTTTAAGTGGCAAACCTCTCTCATTACTTTTTGCCACATCCGCCCTCACTCATATATTTATTTTTTTTTATTAAAGCTAACCTCTCTCATAGCTTAACAATTTTTTTTTTGTTTTTCTCTTCTTTCAAAATGAATCAGGTGATAATTTTTGCACTGTTTTCCATCTCTTAACCTTTCTTTATTGCAAATGCTTGGGAGAAAAAGCTGCTGAAACCCTAAACTACTTCAAACCACAAATCAGTTCAACGAAGCTTGCTGAAAATGGAAGTTATTATGACCAAATGCCATTGTGATGTCGAAGCGGTGATGAGAACGGCATGGACTAATGCCAATCCAGGCAGGAGGCTCTTAGGATGCAGAAATTTTGAGATATTAAATTTGAGAAAAAATTTATTAATATTTCCTAATAATGTGTAGCTGGAGTTGGGTTTTATGTTGATAATTTCTTATTTATGATATAGCAGAGCAACCCATGTTAGTTTTTTGAATGGGTGGATCCTCCTGTTTCAGCAAGAGCAAGAGTTGTGATTATTGGGATCTTGAGGAAGCTTGACAGATTAGAGAAGGAACAGGAGGCGAAAGAGAAGGAGAAGCATGAAAGAAAAAAATTAGATTTGGTCAACACTGAAATGTTTTTTAAGCTGGGTTGTAATTGTTATATGGGTTATGAACTATTTAGGAATTAGAAAATGCAATGTGTAGTCCTAGTCCTAGTGCTTCGTGTAATGTTAGTGCAATGTGTTGTGGTAGTACAATGTGTTATGGTAGTGCAATATGTTGTGTTAGTTGTAGTCCTAGGTAAAATGTAATGTAAATGAAAGCTTGCAAAGCTAAATGTAACTTTTGGAAGATCAATGGAACTAAACTAAATAGATTTATGAATCTGAATTGTTCCATTTTCTTTAACGATAATACATATTTTCTAGAATTTGCACAGAATATCAAGACAAAATTTTACTAAACATTTAGCTAGTATATTGCATATAATCAAGTGTAGCTGTTACATAACTTCTCCACTGATTAATGTTTCAATGTTGAAACTAAAAGGAGTTACTTTGTTTCAACTCTTGAAACACAAAATAATGTCCAAAATATTGGTTAATCTTTCCTAAGTTGCAGCTTGGTTGCATTAGAAGTAGCAAAATATTTCATAGCCATAACTGGCAACACATAAAAAAGCCAAATACAAACTGTCCCTATCTCTATTTCTTAGAGTTCTTCATATGGTCCATGTATCTTGATGGCACTTCCCTACCCCTTTTCCTCTTCTTTCCCTTCATTGGAGATGCTCTGTTAGTACTCCCACTTTATTGCACTGCATTCTCAAAAATGCTACTCTTTTGTAATCCTAAGAATAAAGAATTTAGGTAGCTTAATAATCATCACAAAGGAAAATAAATAAACAATATGCACACAGGCAACGAAACATTAACTAATAGTATTATTCCCAAAACTCATTTGCACTAAAATATTAAATGGTGGTGGAGCTAAGGCTTGAGTTGCACTGTTGACTACTTCCTTATAAACCAAAGAAGTACATTTTAGACAACATAGAATACATAACAAAATAAATTTGCCTTATGCACATACAAAATAAAAAAATATATGTGAACATACATCCATCATCCACTGCACTGTTATAAGTGTACTAGTCCTTGGTGTTGCTATTGCATCTGTAGTTTGACTAGTTACTCTTTTGTAATACGTAGGTGGCTGTCACAAATATATTTGCATTTTTTTAACCAATAAAATCAACATACATAAATTTTTTTTTATAAAGCACATTTTATAAAGGCTTACTGCATAATGCCTCATATTATGCCCCAAGTCTCCATAAACAGTGCATTTAACCTGCACAACTCCTGTCAATTTCATTCATTGCTTGTACTTCTTTTTGCTTACCTTTTGTTGTTGCTGCTCATCTACTTCCTTTCTTCTAGCAGTTGTCTTTCTTCCTCTTTTAGTTTTGATAGAGGATGGAGCAACTACAATGCCAGGTGAAATGCTCACTTTTTCCCATAAGCTTGGACCGTTAGTTGGGTTAATAACATATGAATACACCTTTATGTAAGTGTCAACCAAATAGCATACATCTATATACCTTTCAGGGTCTTCATTGTTCTCATGTATGCAAGCACATGCATGCATACATGGAATTTCGATGAGATCCCACCTCTTAAAAGCAAAATTCTTTCTCCCCATGTCAATAACAAGCTGATCATCAGGACCAATTACTTGAACCCTTGTAGATCCTGAGAATTCAGCTGTATATGAATGTGCCATCTCCTTAAAATCTTTAAGCTTCTTTTTAATTTTTGGAGATAGGTTTCCCTTAAATTTTCTCCCCTTCCATTGTTTGGTATTAATCATCTTCATTAATTATGATATGATCATCTCAAGTATGGTGATAATGGGCTTCTCTCTAGCATTAAGAATATACTTATTAAAACATTCACTTAAATTATTAAGAGGGATGTCACATTTGCCCGTGGAGCTAAAATAAGCTCTACTCCACTGTTGACATGGTCTCACCTTCAACCATTCACTTTGCTGAGGATATTTTTGTCCAATTTCTTTAAGCTAATATTGCAGCTTCACATTGTATGTTGATCAAGCTGCATTCTGGACATAATCCTTTAATTCCTTCTTCTAACTCAAAATCACATTCTTAAACTTTCCTATCAAGTTTGTCCATATGCGTCTCACACATAGCCTATGCTCGGAGTTACGAAAAAGATCTGAAACAACTTTCACTAGACCCTGCAAATAAGAGGCCAAATAAAATGAACTTAATGATACACACATAAATTATTTAAAATAAGGAAATGAGTCAAACAACTAACCTTTTGCCTATCCGACATGAAAACCCAGTGATGTGAATTATACATTTGTAAATCTTCTTTCAGCAACTTTAAAAACAATTTTCATGTCTCAGTACTTTCTGTCTTAATAACAACCCACGCTACTGGATAAATACAATCATATGGGTCAATTGTAGTAGCAACAAGTAGCTGACCCCTATATTTCCCTTTTAGCCAACATCCATCCAAGCAAACAAGAAGCTTGCACCCTGATATAAATGCTTTCTTCAGACTAGCAAAGCAAACATAAATCCCTTCAAATAAGACCCTACGCTCTTTAAACGCCATGGTTGTTCCTGGGTTTGTCCTCAATATTTCATTTTTATATTCATATAATTTCAAATACTGCTCCTTCTCGTCTCCACTAATTGCTTTGAGAGCATAATCTTTTGCTCTCCAAGCTTTAATTTAGCAATTGTAAACTTGATATCCTTCTTAACCCTTTCTATAAATGCATCCAATTTCCAAGTTGGGTCAACTCTAAACTCCTCAATATATTTCTCTGCCAGCCATTTTGATGTCACATGAAAATTTTTATGCTTTTTGGCACACCTGTGTTTTATATTGAAGGTCCTTAGCTGGAAGGTCTTGTCTTCAGGATCATGCTTATTCAGATTACAAGCATATTCATGCTTATTCAGCTTACAAGCATATATCCAGAACCTACATTTTTCATAACACTCGCATCCAACCTTCACCAAGTTATTTATAGGGAAAAATAACTGGTATCTATTCTTTATTCCCCAATGTTTACATGCCTCCTTAAATTCTTCCTTATGTCTAAAAAGCATTCCAATTTTAAAAGTTGGATCAGCCATGTCCCTTTCTTTATTAAAGCTTGGAAATTTCAAATGCCTCTTCTTTTTGGCAATATCCTTTTCATCTTCTGATTCTGATGTGGTCTGAAGCTCATCAGATCCCCCATAATCTGAACCCACTTTATTAATTTCAGGTCTTATTGTACCCTCCACACCACCAGTGTTTATATGCACAACATCTGTCCTAGGCCTTCCACCTCTTCTTTTTCTTGTATTTGCATTCTGACACTCATTAGTTGATTCATGCTCCTCATCCTGATCCTGCCCATCAACCCGTGTCTCTATCTGACCATGCCCCTCACCCTCTGTTTGAGCCTGCCCCTCTATCTGACCTTAAGACTGCCCCTCTTTCTCAGCTTGTGCATGCCCATCTTTGGTCTTCCTTGACTTTAGTTGCCCCGTCTCTCTCAAGACTGATATTAAATCCTCATCACCATATACAAAATCATATTCAGTATCAATAAAATCATTATGTAATTCATTCTCAGTTTGACCAATATCAGTTTGACATATTTCTTCATCAGCTTTATCAATTGTCTTACCATTTGCTATTTTTTCTTTAACAGATGCTGGATACTCTAAATACCTAATGATAGTGTCATAAGCATTGCTAACTACCCCAGGCCTATCAGCAATAACCTCATCATTCACTCCCACTTCTCCTACTTCTGCCTCTGTCCCATCTTCTTCTATCTCTTGAATAATAACACCACTTTTTTTTTAACAGGAGTTGTCAATTCCTTAACCCCACTTTCACTTAAATGCTTTACATAGACATCTACTTCCCCTACATCAAAACCACTTAATGCCATCTCAAAGACACTTGTATAATTTTCTAAACACTTTAAGCCTTAGTTAAAGTCTTTATGAGGTTCCCTCGAGTATTACAACATATTCCCAAACTCACCTAATTCAGTTACCCACATGTCTATTCTTACCAATGAGATTTCATGAATCTCGAACTCCTTTTCATCTACTTCTCCATTTAAATATCCCCACTTACCAAATTCACCACCATGATGCAAGTTCACAAAAAATGATTTTGAAGGTATTCCATTTGTTACAATATATTAAAATAAAAAAAATAAATCTCTTTAATCAACTGTTATAACTACTCATTCTCATTTTTTAATACATGCATTCTTATTTTTTCACAATCCCAATTAATTTTTTTCTTTTTAAGTATGCATTAGGGTTTCTCGACAAGCAAAATCATTTACACATTATTAAAATCTATGTTCTTATTACTTTACCTGTGTGGAAAAATGACTACTTTGCTTTTGGTCCCCACAGCTTTCCCTCGTGTTTCCACTGTTTCAACCCTACCAACCCACTGTCTTCCTTGGTTTTTTTTATCTGTAACAGATGACTAATTTGGTTAAATGTAGATCTTAACATAAACATCACATGCATTGACATTTGCTCATCTAAAAAATAAAAAATTAGAGTGAGAATCTCAATCTCACTTTTTTATAATGCGGCAACTTGCAAAATCCTTGTCCTCACCTAAATAGTAAATGATGATAGACGAGAGAATATTCTTCTATTTGCAGATGAAAAGCATCAATCTTTAGTTGAAAAAGTTATAACAAGAATAGATTAAAGTTCCTGTCATTGTTTTCCTAACGCCTTTCTTAAGAAGAAAGAGTAAAGTTGTTTCAAAAATTGTAAACATATGGGAGAGAGGGAAGACATAGATAGGCTGATGTGGCATCTGCTTTTTACATGAATCATGCATGTTTGCCACTTAAAAATTATGTGCCATGTCACACGCCACTTGATGTGCCACGCATGCAGCCTCTGCCGGAAAGTAAAGTCAAGTACTTTATTGTAACTAGAAAAAAAGGTCATACTATTTTAAGTGATTTGCTAAAAGTTGGGCACCGCAATGGTACTTTTGATAAAAGTTGGGTACCATGAGTGTAAATTACCCCTTATTTAATAATAGTTATTGATGCATATTATGGATATTAATACATAAAAATAATAAATAGTTGTAATTAAATAAAAAGTAATGCAACGGTTCTAATTTCACTTGTATAGCTAGATAAAACCATTTGTACCATATCAAGAGCCTTTTTTATTTTTTTCATTTTAGCCTCTTTTTCCTTCTTTCTTTTTACCTTTTCTTTTTT
>CATIWM010152696.1:0-23611 GCA_949671775.1 Mallotus repandus | reverse complement strand
ATATTTAGTTTTATTTGACATGGAGCATGTGCTATTAAAGACAAGAAATCATGGCAAATAATAGCAGCAGAAAAAAGGAGTGGCAAGATGCAATTGCCGGTGTATCAATCTGATGTTAATTCAGTGTTTATGAAAGTCGAGTTATAAATGGAAGCCAAGTTCAATAAGTAGAAGACATCTTCACCGGAGCATTGTCAAGTTGAAGACATGCTTATTTTAGGATGTTACTACACGTATGTGATTTTGAATCAAGGGGAAGTGTTGAAGAGTGATTCAACATTTGACTTAGTCTAAGATATTTGTTTTTAAGTTGCAGATATTGCTGCTTAATTTTCTATTTTTGGTTAATAAAAGTAGTGCCAAATACATTTGATATTAGTTCAGATATTTCAGTTGTATAGTTTAGTTTGTTCGTAAGCCTATAAATAGACACTTTCAGTCTTGAAATAAAATATGAGTTCACTTGCAATTTCTGCATTTGCTTTCTTATAATTCTCTGCTGTTATCTCTTATTTTAGCACTCTGTTCTTTTTAATTTTTCCCCCAACATATACTGTATTTTTGGCCATTGATCAATTAAAAAAAAAGTGTAGATCTACGATTCTACTGTGCATTTGGCCAAGACAAAAAGGTTCACCATTCTGCAATTCAAACGAATGATCTCGTTATTATTATTATGAACAGGTACAAAGAGATTCAAGAGATACAAAATCGCTGCGTCTTCTCCAAAATCAATACATGGAGAAAGCACATAAAGAATTTAATATAATGACACTGACGAAGAAAAATGAATCAATGGAAAAGATATGTGATTGCAAGTGCCACAAGCAGAAGAAAGTAAGCAATTCCTTGATCAATTGACTTGCCTGCAACAAAAAAAAACAATTATTTAATCCAAATCCAAATCCAGATACCCAATTCAATATTTACAGTAAAAAGAAGAGAAAAATCATATAGATGTATAACATACCATCATTAGATGGGCCTTCTGGTGCAGGAGAAGGAGCCATGGTTTGTCCATAACCAATCTGCAAAAGTGCCAAGATCATGAACCCAATGATTGGTAGAGCATGTAACTTCATAGAAGCAGCCATCTTCAAGAACCAGAAAACAGTTATGCAGTTCAAGAATTGTAGAAAAAGTATGAATGAATTCAATTGATTAAAACCCAAGAACCGTAAAGCAATTGAGAAAAGAGGTAGAGAAGATGGTGACGATGATGGGTGTGGGTGTTGGTGTTGGGTAGGCAGGGAAAAAATTTTGTGGGCAGTGTATTTATACGCTCATTCAATAATAAGCAGAAGAATTTTCCAGGAAAGTGAAGGAAATTGTGTATGTTACAAGTGGAAGAGAGTAGGTTTTGAAGGCAACGCGTGAATTTTGACTGCTTGGCGGCTCATGGACTCTGACCCGAAAGATTGACCTATAATACGCTACCTCGTGGCAAGTGAGAAGAATCCTAATTTTTCAAAATTTTATTTGTATTAATTTTGAAGAAGAACTTCTAGAATCATAGTAATGGCAAATAATTTTCTTGTGAAGGTGGGAGATTTTTGGCTATGTTCCCATCAATTTCCCGTTAATTTGAACTTTCCTTGTTTGATTTTGTTTTGTCAATAAGGATTTGAATTGAAATATTTTACCAAGAAGAAAAGGAAAAATACTTCTTTCAGTACAAATTTTTTTTTATTTAAGTATCAAATTTGTAATATTACATTTTTATTACAAATACGACTGCTAAATGTAATGAATTAAAAATAGATAAAAATCTTTTAAAAATGAAAGTAAACGGATAATTTGAACTTTTAATTGTTAAAAAAAATTAAGAGTACTACAATTAATTTTTGTCTTACGAGAGTTAAGATTATTACTACATAATTTTTTGTGAACAAATTTAAGAATGTATTATCTTATTTAAAATATTTTAATTTTTTTTTTTAAATAAGTTGACGGTGTTTTTGACAAGTGCAACACCATGAATTGCACACGATAGACTAACAAATACTTTCCAAAAAAAAAAATCTTTTTTAAATGTATAATTAAGAGGAGATTTAATTTATTAACTGTCATTTTTTGCAAAAAATAATTGTATCAGTTTAAATCTTATGATATTTTTATTAAAAAAAATAATCATTAAAATCAGTTGATATGAGTTGTTTTGGTTAAATTTTAGATTTGAATTATAATATATGCAATCACATTAAATTAGTTTGAGTTGACTAAATATAGGTGATGCAAATTCTTTTTTTTTTTTTCACTTTTTAAAAACATTACATAAAAAGACACTAGTCTCGTAATGTAGAAGAGCCGTACTAGTCAAAATAGTGAGGTGCCTCCTTAGGTAAGAAGTAAAATGAATCAATAATTTATTTAAAACGGTCTAAAATGGATTGTAGTGCTGCATTGCATATGTGATAAAATATTACTTTGATTTAATTATTTAGTTGACTATTGAAAAAGAAAATGTCTACAAGCACGAGGGCTTTTCTCAGGAACCAGAAGAGTCGAGGACCTTGAATTATATGGATCTAGTACTGGAGAAGAACAATTGGCAGACCAGTTCCATACTTGCAATATTTCATTGAACCCAGTTCATTTTGGACCTTACTATTGCGTTGCGTTACGTGTAGAACTAGCACCTTATGGACAGTGGCACCGCCCATATTGCTTTTGCTTCTAACCATCTCATCTCATCCCCCACCCCAAAACAAAACCATCAGCATGTTTGTCCCATTCCATAAAATTCATCTCTTCTAAGCAAAAAAGCCTATCCACCCAAAAAGAACTATATATAAGCAACTATCAGAACCAACCAAATTGGTTCCAACCCAATCAATAATCATTCCATGCCAAACTACAAAACATAAAACCAGTGGTCGTATTTATATGTGCATGTCCTCGCCACTTGGCAAACAACAAGTGGAATTTGCATGTCTTGGTCAGGCCACTTGGCAGAACCACTGCTCCGTGTCACAGAAAACAAGCTCCACCTTGGCTAGTCGACCAGAGAAGAATGGTAGCGCCTGAGGTACATATTTTTAGTGGCTTTTGCCATCTTTGTTAATGTTAGGTCATGGTTTTGTTTCGTATGAGTGAAAAAGGTGCGTAATAGTGTTCATATATAATCAAGTGGGGGTTCTTGTCTCGTTTGGTTATGGCTATACAATGAGTGGAGGGCGTAACAGTGCATGCGGCTGATCTTTCTCTGGATAGGTCTCGTCTCATCACCTTAACGAACGCAAAAGCAAACCCTTTCTTGGAAGGAATCGATTAAAAGCTTCTAAAAAGCTTTTTTTTTTTACACGCCCTTTTAAACTTTACTTAACCATCCTTCTTTATCTCTTCCTTTCTTTGCTTATATAATAACCCCCACAGATTCTTTGCTTTTTCTCTCAAGCACCTCTTGCACATAGAAATATCGATAACTCCTTCAAAAAGAGGGTATTCAGACATAATGTGTAATCCAGTTTTGCCTTTGATCAGCCCTAGGACGTCGTTGTTAGAGGGGCAAAGATGGCTCGTTATGCGGGCAGTTGAGATAGTGACTGAGCATGCAGGGACAGATATGGCCGCCACCGCTGCTGCTGTTGATGCTGCTGGTGTCGCTGGTAGTGCTGCTGGTGCTGCTGCTGCTGATGGTGGTTCCATAAAGAGGTGTGTTTGTTCACCGACCAGGCACCCAGGATCCTTCAGGTGCAGGTACCACCACGTTGATTATGCATGGGGTCGTAGAATAACAAAGAAGTGAGTACAGTAATTAATACTTATAATTCAAACATCTATTTTCAAGGGTATAAACTGCAAAGACACATATGTGAGTGTGTCTAGTTCATATCATGTATCTTTCTTTGTGCAATTTCTTGGATTGCATACTTATTAGAGGAGCAGGCCTTCCTTGTTCTCTTCCTGGTTCTGTTCGAGCGTTAATTTCCACTGGTTACAACTTCACCACAAAGACTGTTGTCCTTTACATGCGTCCCAAATGAAATAACATCACATCTTATTCTAGTTGGCGCTCAGAACAGGGCACAAGGTTTCTAAAGAAAAGCATCTCATAAAGGGTTTTCTTTTAAAAACGAATAGTATTCGAATAATAGTTTTGCGGAGAATAAATCATGGGATCGAGTAGGATCGCATTTTGATTTGCTTTGCTTTTTTGTTATTTCCTCGTTATATTCTTATTAAAAAAAAAAAGCAAAGTACATTTTAATTAATTTTTGTTTAGTAGCACTGTATCACACGGTTTGTCATATAGAAAACATCTCAATGAGTTGCTGAAAGATGAGCATTTAACCTGCCACTCGAAGTCGAAGAGACCCATTAAGCAATTAACTAAAGTTCATGGTTCAGTTAAAAGAAAAACCTCACCAAACCACGCCCACCCTCAGCAGCAAAAACATAAACCTATCCTCAAGATTATAGAAGGATTCTTTGCTGCAACTGTTAACAGAAATGACATCGACTTTGTTAGTGAATTAGCGTAAATTTTGAACATTCACATTCTAATTAATTTAGCATTGATGTACTCGTGTGGTTCCAGTAAGTCCATTCATCAGATACAACAAATTTGAGAGCAAATTTACTTCAATATATAGCTAAACGATACATACATTGCAACTTTCTTTGGTAAATTGAATCCTTTACGCTAATTACAAGCTTGGCTCGAAAGAGCTCGCAGCAATCCATAAACGACAAGCAGTTAACAGACAGAACAGCTAGTGCAATTACTCATGCAACAATCTATAAACGACAAGCAGGTAACAGGCAGAACAACTAATGCAATTACTCAAAGGGTCACTCGGAACATCAAACTATTTACCGCCACCACCCAGCTCCATGCTCTTGCTCCTCTAAGACTATCAGTCAGTATGACATCTTCTATATCACTGAAAAAATCAGAGAACAGTGTTCAGGTTAGCAAAAGAACTTCGATAAGCAACCAATATAATTAGTAAAGCCAACTCTAGCCATCATATAAGCACAATTTAATTGTTCTATGACCTCCCCTGTCCCATGAGATCAATTGCTGAATATGCACCCAGCAGTGACCAGATACTAGAATATGACATGTTAGGGTACCATCTTACAAGAGTGACGAATCATGTAACTTGGTACTTTTCATTCTGGAAATCTGGGTATGAGGGGACCATTGACATGCATTCAAGCAATTTCATGAACTCTAGTGCTCCATATTATTTGTTATTGAGGAATTCCTCACCTGAGGGTAACAATGTTGACGAGTAATTGTCTGGTTGACTGGATTCACATACACCTCACACGATACTCTTGCCTGAAAAATTTTCAACAACATAAAATAGACTCAGCAAAGCTGGTGGTGTATCATTTAATTTGCAGAATTAAAAAAAATAAATACAACAAAAAAGGATGCAAAACATCAACAGATATAATAAACACAGGTAGTGTTGATGTAAGTTTACTGCTTGCAGCTCAACAGCAAACAGTGCACCACTATAAAAAGTTAAAGCAGAAACTTAAAACAAAAATGCACATTATGCAACCAGGATTCCCAATTTTTAAACATTACCAAACAAGCAGTGTTCATTTACGTTCACCATCTTATTCTACTGCACTATTAAATATAAATATTAAGCTATAAGAACAGAGCATCAGGGAATGTTTGTTTTAAGTTTTTTATCCATTCTTCAACCTCAAAGTTCCAAAGCTCTCAGTATAAGTAAGAACATCATGGCAACATCCTAAGTTCTTAGAGTATGATGAATTCTTATCAAGCCAAGATTTGTTACAACAAGCAACACAACTAAATACACTAAATTCTATTGTCATCAATCGTAGTGTCAGATAACTAAAAAAAAAAACTAAGCCCCTCAGCTTATGTCACCAAAATTTTATATCTTTGCTTGAAAATTATCTGGACTTAATTGCTACAAGTCTATAAACAGACACAAACTCATTCATCCAAGATTAAATTACACTTGTAGTATACGACTAAATGAAACAAAATCAAACCCATAACAAATTGAATGCAAAGAATCAAATTTTTTCAGTAAGATATGTCCAGAGAAAGAAAAGAACGAACCTTGATAGGAATCTTGAAAAAGAAGAAGCCAAGTTCGCCATTAACCATAGTATCAGTATCAAAAGGAATAACACCCCTTGCCAAATCCTCAATCAAATAAAAAACATCATTAATAATCTCAAGCCCATTTAAATCAAGTGTAGCATGAACATAGGACGATCCTCGAACCCTGATTTTCCCTCCTGCAGAATTCACAACTCCAAGCTCTTTCCCTCTATACCCAACAGAAACATCAAGAGAATCATACTTTAAAGAGAAGAAATCCCTGTTTCTAACCCTAATTAAGAGCGAGAATGAGAGGTCTAGCGTGAACTTCGGACCCCGGTTGACATTAATACGATTGAGTTCGATTCGAGCAATACTGAGATTTGGGTCCGACGGGTACAGGAAGTAGACGGCGGCGCAGAGGAGGAGAATGAAGATTGTGTAGAGGAGACAGCGGCGGAGGCAGAGGTAGGCAGGATTTGGCGGAGCGTTGTAGTAAGGTAAAACGATGACGGCTTGTGGTATGGGATGGGCTGGCAGTGGCGCGTATCGAGGAGATGGATTTTTTGCCATGGTGATGTGTGTTTTTTTCTAGTTTATGATACGGTAATAGTTGCTAAAATACTACGAAACTTGAATGTACAATACGGTAAGATTTGTTGCGTTTTCATGATGGCGTTGATTTTTGTTTGGGACTCCGGACTCGCGTCGTTAGGCCTTTTTTCTTTTTTTTTTTTTAACTACAATACCAATGTCATTCGGCTTTTCATGCTTAGACATTAGAAGCTTAATATTTTAAATTTATTGGTTATATTCATGAATTAAATTTATTTTTATATAATTAAAAAGTTATAAAAATTTTTAAAATTGATTTAAGTGGTTTAATTCTCTGATATAATAAGAGTAAAAAAGAGGGATAAGGGTTCAAATCTTTTTTTTTATCTTAATGTTTATACATTTTACTACTTGAATTACTCATGGATAATAAAAAAATTTATGAAAATTATTTTCATATAATTTAAAATGGGGGAGATGCCCTTATTGCGAAATATATCAATATTTAAATCATATAATACTTCTATTCATAAAAAATGCTTTTATATATTTAGAAAGTATTTTATATATGATAAATATTCACAAACATTTATTTTGAAATTATTTATTGAATATAACTACACTAATTATAGTAAAAAAAAGCATTTAAAAGTTAAAATTTCATTGAATATTAGAAATGTAACAATTAATGTGAATTTTATTAAAAAAAATAAAACAATGTCTGGTTAAATAATTGAGAGTAGTCTTATAATTAATTGAGTGTGCATCTGGGCATGTATTTTGTTAGGTGTTGGATTAATATATTTAGTGACAAGTAGATCCAATTAAATGATGCATACACCCATTTTTTTTAATAAATTAATTTAAATTTATAAAGTTTATGATACTTCGTTCAAAAAAAAATATAAATATATATAATTTATGATATTATCGTGTCCTTTTTTTGAAATCTATTAACTTAAATGATAGATATTATAAAGTTAAAGTTATGAATTTGATCGTTCCTTTATTAACTTTTCAGTTGTTAAAAGAATATGATATAGTTGCTAACAAAAACTAAATTATATATATAGCTCATTCAAAATCAAAATTAAAGTAAAGTTGGAAGTGCTAATTTTCATGTCTCCAGAAGTTTGGAGGAGACCCAAAGAAAGTGACATGAATTGGAGATGTATCTCATTTAGAGATTAATAAAATGAAAGTTAGATTGAATGGTCAGTAGCCATTATCTTTATATTTATTCACTCATTCGTGGGGAAAAAAAAGAAAAAAAAAACTTGTTTCCTTGATCTTAGATAGGTAGGTTGAGATAAAACAAAAAAATAAATTGGGATAATCCAGTTTATTAGAGGCCATTCAAAACATATCTCAATTATTCTATTATAGTCCAGAATAAATTAGAGATAGCAATGCACCCAAAAAAAATTGCAGCTGAAGTCAAATGCATACCTAAGAATTGTTCAAAAACAAAAATTCATACATAAGAATTGGTAATGAGTGGCCAAGAATTTATTGGAAATCAAAATATCTGATTTTTTTTTCTTTTACAAGTAGATTTATTTTAGACAAAGCCAGGAAAAAGAAAGAGAGAAAAAATAAGAATTTAATTTTTGCTTTTTATAATAAATATTCATATTTTTATCATGTAAAATATAAATGTCGAATTGATTCATATATATGAATTTAGTCAGAAAATATTTAATTTTTTTATATAAAGTTTGAAGTTCAAATATTATATATTAAAAAATAAACATTCATAAAATTATATTTTTTTATAAAATTTATTCAATTCAATTTGAATTAATTAAAATTTTAATAGTTGATATCATGGATAATAATAAAAATAAATAAAACAAGGAAACAATGATTTATTAATAAAAAAAAATTGGTTAACTACCTTTCAAAATTGAGCTTAAGAACACCCTTTTATTTCACACTAATTTGATTTAAATCGAAATAATTTCGTTTAATTAATTACGCACCAATTTAAAGATAATCCTTTTTTGATCAAACAAATTTAAAGATAATCCTGTTAGACAGAAACACTGCAACCAAAATAACACAGCTTTCGGCTTATCTGTCTCAATCAAATCCAAAATCCGATCCTGATCCATCATCTATCTCTTCATGCAAGTCATTACTTAATCATTCACAACAAATACACTTAATTCTCATTGAAATTTTTCAAGAAAAAAGAAAAATACAGTTATACATATACTGTTTCTTGATCTCAATTTCCTTTCCTTGAATACGGATCAAGAATCCATTTTCCTTCTCATCTTATCATATATATAAAAATCAATCAGTTGCTGCAGAACCCTCCAATCTTCTACTTTTTTTTTTTTTTGAACAAAATCCAATCTTCTACTTTGATATAGAAGATTGCTCAAATAACTCTTAAATAATATAGAAAACAACACATAACTGAAAACCCAGTAATTTTATACCACATATATATGTAATAACATCCTGAATCAGCCACAGATCCTTTGTACACAGAACTCTGTAGTTTCATTTTATTTTTTACAGAGTGAAGGAAGCATAGTAATAATAATAAAAAGGAGTTGCTGTCTGTCTACATATATAAAACTGTATGTAATAATTAAGTGGACTCAACTGACTTGGGAGAAAGGGAATTTACAGGCTTATTTGTAGGCATAGAGTTGGAACGTTTCATAAATGACCTTGACCTGTGAAATCTGCACCTGAATGACCCTTCATGCGTTGTAGGTGAACACAAACACTGGCCGCCACCGCCACCACCCTTTGGTGAGCTCGAGGCCATGGATCCGCCACCGCCTTTGGGGGAGGTGGAAATCGTCATGCTACCATTGGAGGCCATATCTACGTACACTAGCTGCAATAATTAATGCGGTGTGAGCATAAGTCCAGACAATAAAATGAGCAACATAGATGCATTTATATATAGGGCAATAGTTACTTGTTAAAAAAAAAAAAAAAGCAATAATTAATTATTGTAATTATGGTAATTTTTTATTTTTTATTATATTGTTTTGCTTAGAAAGAGTGTCAGGTGAGAAATGGTAAAACTATAGTTAAAGTGGTGCGGTATGATTCTAACTTGTTTGTCTATATTGTGACTTACCAAATGAATTTGTCTATTTGGTGCAATGCATGAAATCCCATAAAAGGATGTACATATTTGGTTAGGTTCTCTTTCTGCGGTTTTTTTTTTTTTTTCCACAATTAATTAAAAATTAATAATTTATTTAATTTAAAGTGCAAAATTTTTTAACTTTTTTAAGTCAAATTTTATGTAGAGAGATAGTAATAGATTTTGAAACAATTTTATCTCTCATTATTTTATGGGTGTTAATTAAAAATTTTGTAGTTATCCAATATCCGGTAAATTTCAAAATAATTAAATTTTTTGTAATTATTCAATATCTGAAAATTAGATATAAAAAAAATTAATCTTTAATTTTTTTTTAACAAGTAGAGATTATCATTAATATTGATGAAGATTACAATTGGAAGGTTCATAATATATATTTTGAAGTTCATGGGCCAACATAAGTAATTCAGTTTAATAAATAATTTTAATTTTCCAACCCAAAAAAGAGAATATCTCTGCTTTTGTTGGAGACTGAATGAGAAGTAAATCACACAGACGGTCATAACAGATTTATATTGAAGATCATACCATATTAAATTTTGCTTCTGCTTTTTTTCCTAGTATTAACCAAATCCATTGATTATGGTTGATATATGATTGGCGGGCTAAATATTTTCCTCTTACTAAAAAGTGATGATGATTGAGGTAGCTTTGCGGAATAGTCCAAGCGGCTAATCATCACACAACGGAGGACGATCAAGATTTAGGTTGATAAAATTGCAACAATATTAAAGCACCAGATGTATATAATTCACAACAACACAAAAAACAGTCTAAACATAATTATAAATAGATCTAAAAAAACTACACAAAAGCTAAAGAAGAGAAATTGAGAGGGGTTATTGATGGTCAAAAGACTAGCTACACCCCTAAAAGGGAGAAACCACAATGAGACCAGCCACACCCCCCTAAATTAAGCTACTTAATTAGTGCATATATAGTATGTTATTTGGATAATATATTTTTCTAATCCAATTATTTGTTCAGATGGTCCAATCCTTCGCCTGAACTAATAATGCCACTTTTTTTAACTTTTTTTTTGAACAACCATTTTTTTAACTTCAAATACACTGCATGATCATTACACTTTGTTTTTTTAACTTAAAATTATTTAAGTCATATACATGATTATGATTATAGCTTAAGAAATTCGTTACCATAACTATGGATAGAAAAAGGCAAAAATTAATTAAATGTGAAATAGTTAAAATATTTCATATATTCAATAATAATCTATAATAAATAGGTAAAAATGAAAAAAAATTATAGCTATATCCTATGATTTAATATGTGAGATAAACATAAGATGAAATATTTATAAAATAGGTAAAAAATTTTCTACTTTTTTAATATAAAATATTATATACACCTACTTAGTATCATTATTCGGGAAGGATATAAAATTTAAAAAATTAAGAATTCAATTTTTATTTCTTGTAAAATACTGATATTAATATACTAACATTTTAATCATTTTATTTGGCGCGCGCACACATATATATATATATATATATATATATATATATATATATATATATATATATTGTAATGGATAATAAGACTATAAAGATGGTGCTATGGCGGTGATGAGGACCGGAGGAACTGAAGGTATGGAAATGCAGAGAAGAGGAAAGAGAGAAGCACATGGAAAGGTGAGTGGGTGCATGAAGAGATGAGGTTTTCATGTGGGGAGGAGGAGCAAAATAGAGATGTGGATGTTTGTATTTTGCACACGTATTAGATTCTCTCCCTTTTCTATTCCCTCACATGTCATCTCCCCGTTGGATCTAAATCAATTCCTTTGTTTGGTGCAATATGGAACTTCAACCAATTAAAATAGAATTATATTAGGTTTTATTTTATTTATTTTTTAATATAAGATGGATAAAAAATTATTTTTTTTTTTACTCTTACCATATCTATTTTCATCAAATGCCTTCAGATAGTAATCACATAAATTTCAATTATTGAATGAATCTTTCAGTATCTATCTTTTATATATATATATATATATATAATTTAAATTTAAAATTTTATTTTTAAAAAATTAAAATGATAAATATTGATTCACCAATGAAAGCAATTTTTTTTTCATATTTCTCTTTATCAATCATTTGCTTTATCAAACGGTTTGAAATTTCATTCTAGAATGTTGACTTTGTTAAGGCTTTATGTATATAAAAAAAAAAATTATCCGCTTCTTAACTTAGTAGATAAGCTTAAGATTAGGGATTGAAAAAGTGCTAAATGGTTTTATTTTTTGCAATGAAGGCAATACGACATCGTAGGAGGGATGGGCTTCACACAAAGTCAAAAAACACCATCCTTGAATGCTGCCACCTAATCCTAAATGGACCGTTTTCCAAAAACGGGTCATATTGTAAAAGAAGACAAAACAAGTCGGGTATGAGGACCTGGATTTTCGCCCACCTTCTCATCCAATCTCCAACTTCAAACAGTATTTGAGCCCCACCAATTATCCATATCATCATCATTTAACCATATGTCAAAATTTACGCAAAAAGTAACGTATTATCATTGAAGTTAAATGAATTCATATTAAAAATGAGTTAATTTATTTATAACAAAGTTTAGCTAATTTGTATTGCGGATTGACTCATGAATTTATTTATAATTTATTTAATTATATATGTCTCATTGAGTCATGTAAATTTAAAATGATATAACACGATTTATTAAAAATTATAGATAATAAATTATAATTTATTATGATTTTAAATAATAAATTAATTATTTATTAAATTTTTTTATAAAATAATATTTTTCTAATTGTATTATACAACTTGCTTAATTATAGACATTTTTTTAAAAAAAATAATATTTTTACATATTTTAAATAAATCATGTTAACACAATCCATTTAAATATGTAAGTGCTGTTGATGAGAGTATGGTTCAACTTCTCATCCCTTCTCTTTTTCTTTATAGCGTTAGAAATTAATTATTTATACTAATTGTTAAAAAAATAAATGAATTATATATATCATGTCATGTTCGTATTAAGTATAATGATATCATCAAAATGGTTAACACTGGACACAAACATAAACCACTAACTTATTTTGACACTCCTACCCAAAGCTATTGAGAATCAAACGACCAAATCAATGAATTTTGTTTTTTAAATGGTGACTAAATTATATTAAAATGCCTTTTGGGCAAAAAGTAAAGCAAGTTTTGTGCGAGTGTGTTACAAATTGAACATTAATAAACTATATATTCAGAAGATTTACAGAAAATTGAAAGATCATAAAAAGTTAAAGCAACAACCATCATAAATAAAGGATTTAATTTTTTTATTTTTTTTTTAAAAGTCACCTGAAATATCGCTCTACCAATGTGGTGCTATATGATAATTTCCTATCATAGTAGGAAAGGGCCATGGATAAGTGGGGAGAAATTTGAAAACCAGCTGATCAACTGAATAATTTCGTTGCATCCATTGCAAGTTTCTGGGATCAATTAAATCTAAATTTCAACAAACTAAAATTAATCAATTTTTTATAAAGAATATTACCAAATTAAAATTGTTTTCAAATTTTTATTACTGCTTCTTGGATCTAACGTATCTCTATAAAGATTTTTAAAAAATCATTAAATAAATGATAGAAAATAGAGCTCTCCATAACTAGATTAATTAAAAAACTCAAAAAAAAAAGCCAAAAAATTATTTAGAAATAAAAATTATATAAAATTGAAGAAAATAAAGAAGGGCCACTATTGGCTACAAAATTGCCAACACAACCTTAATTTTAAAAAATGGGTAAAAATAATGGAGAAAAAAAAACTAGAAAGAAAAGAGAGAGGTCCAAAGAACGCTTGACTAATTTAAAGAAAGCTCTTAACCCATGAATTTTGTTAATTTGTTTTGAATTATTTATCTACATCAAATTGTTTAGATGATATAGAATGGTATAAGAAAGTAGATTTCTTATAAACTCATCCCTAAAGATATATATTAAAAAAAGTCAAATTCATTTTTTTTTATGAATTTAAGGGGAAAATTTTACAGATGTTGTGATTAAAAATTGAACTTATGATCTCTTAATGTATAAAAATTTGTTATTAATAACTTTTATATTTTAAATTCAATGTATTTTTTCTCTTGTAAATAAGTGATTTATTATTTATTTATTTATTAACAAGAAAAGGTAAAATAAGAATCAAATTTTTAATTTATTGGTTTTAAACAATGAAAGGGAAGATAAAAATTGAATCCATAATTTATTGATGTCTTAAACAAAATTATACTACTAAAATATTAAACCTTACGCAATTTACCTTTTATTGTCAAATACATGATTGATTTATGATATTCTTCTAAATACTTCCAAATAATATAACTCTTTGAAATCCTTAATCCCATCCAAAAATTACAAGAATTCAACCTAGTTATAATACAATGGTCAATGTCATAAACACATCACAAGCTTATCCTTAAAACCTAAATTTTTTAATTAATCTTGCCTATGCATATTCACTTAGCTTTTTTCTTCCCCATAAAGCATGCATTTATCACCAATCTATGGACTTTAGCTTCTTATATATAGATATTAATATTATTTTATCCTCCCGGTTATTTTATTTATAATTTATTTTCTAAATGGACATGATGAAAAATACAGGGATCAAAATGTAAGAGAAAACAAATAAAAAACGGTGTCGTTTATTTACCATTTCAACGGAATGGTATCATAAAAGCGACAAAAGAGCATACAGCTTAAGCCTAAGGCCAACGAAACTTACCGGTCAACAAACGAACTACCAGTCAGTCAGCATTCAAGAGCACTATTTCCCACTACACATTTTGCTCGCTCCACTCTCCATATTATTCATAGCCGTCACAATACTTAAGGGGCAAGTTTATGTGGAAACAGCAAATACTTCTCTGGTGGTAGTTTTTATTTGTATTCTGGGCACCTTTTTCCCTTGTACTAATCGCAGAGTCTCTGTTTCTGTTCGAGTTTAGTTTTGATCAGCTGATAATATTTTTTTTTCTGTTTCCAAGTTTCAATCTGTTCGTTGGCAATGGCGAGAACAAGCAACAAGAACATTCAAGCCAAGCTGGTGGGTATGTCGTTCCCATAAGAAAAGCTTATATCAATATACGAATCATTCAAGAACATAAGAAAAAAAATGGGTTTTTATTGATTGATGAGTTTATGGCCATAACAATATTTCTTGAGGGTTTCTTGATACTATTTATTTTGCTTCCTTTTCTTTAAATTGCAACATGGGTGGTGTTGATAGACGATGATAATCTTATCAAGTCAAACATATATAGGATCTCTGTGTTCAAGAAGTCTGGATTTTTTGCAATTTCCTAAAATATTAATCCCATGCATGTGAATCAAATTTCAAGTATTTTTCCCATTTGGTTGCTATTACTCTTTGGATAAGTATTCGGGAGTTTGTTGTATTTGGCAGTGTGTTTTATTTGTTTATTTAGCTGTTGGAACAACTTTTCAAAGTACAGCAGTTCCCTGTTCAAGATCATAGCTAAATGGGGCTCAAAGCTGTGATTGTTAACCATTAGTATTTAAGCCTCCGGTTACTTGTTCGAACAGGTTCTTGATCTTTGATAATTGAATCCTGGGCATGAATGGTTAGTGAAAGAGAGTGTATCTGAGCTTTGAACATGGTTAATTTTTTTTTAGGTGCTTCTTGGGGACATGGGGACTGGCAAGACAAGTTTGGTTTTGAGATTTGTCAAAGGCCAATTTTTCGATTTCCAGGTTCTTTTTTTATCTTTTTTATCTTTTCAATTACTGCAGCATTATTTTTTGTTTCTGAAATCTATCTTGAGTGCAATGGTCAGGAATCGACAATTGGGGCGGCCTTTTTCACTCAGGTTTTGTCACTGAATGAGGCCACTATAAAGTTTGATATATGGGACACAGCAGGCCAGGAGCGATACCATAGCTTGGCTCCCATGTACTACCGTGGTGCAGCTGCAGCTGTTGTGGTGTATGATATCACAAGCACGGTAGATTTTCATCATTTTAATAGTTGTTGTTTAGACTTAAGAGGATCACACATTGTGAAATTGACTCATGACCATAATCAACTTATTCTTTAGCTTTTAAACGGACACAATCTTACCTTTAATGACTTATGTATAACTTCTTTAGTTGCTAGAAACTTAACTGCCATGAAGCTACTTCAGTTTTTATGTTCCTCTGGCAAAAGCATGATTGGGATGCATCTTCATAGCATGTTGGACGAGAAAATACAAATGCATGTACTTTCGAACATAATGTTGATATGAATTGGAGCTATTTGAATTTCTAAACTTGATTAACTGGATTAAGGTATTTTTATGTTGCAGGAATCTTTTGAACGAGCTAAAAAATGGGTTCTGGAATTGCAAAGACAAGGTAAACTCTCTTTGGTGTATAAAGCATTCTGCTCTTGTTTTCTCCTCAACTTGAGAATTAACTAAGCATATTTGGTATTTTCGTCAGGCTTATGATTTAGTGTTTTGATAATGTGTTACTTTTTCCAATTTGCTTTCTTTTTCTCCATTTCTCTACCCGTTTGAATGCTTCAATCTGTTTACTGTATGCTATGCACTGCAAATAGCTTCTTTGCTAATCACTACATCAATCATTAGTTCCTAATGTTCCCATAATCAGGTTTTGTTCAAGAAATTGTCCTTCCAAAACGCTACCATATCAGCATTTTATTTAGGCTAAATTCCCTGCTTTTGAAGTTCTAGATATATATTCTTATAAGTTTCAGTTTTCTTCAAGTTGAGGTGCTATTTCAATAAAAGTTTTAAGGAAATAATTTGATCAAATTCTCTGTTATTTGTTTAACCCTAAATTCTTGAAAATAACCAAATTATTTTGTGTGTTTTATCAGGTAATCCAAATTTGATTATGTTCTTGGCTGCCAACAAAGCTGACTTAGAAGAGAAAAGAAAAGTTGCAAGTGAGGTATGATTTTCATATTCTTTTCTATCTTTATTTTTGGGGGATTTGCTGAAGAAGATCATCAATTTACCTAAAAACATGCCTGTACATAAATAATTTTTTTGGTGTAACACATCTATTTGATGCAAATATTATATATTCTACTAAATGTTGCAGGAAGGTGAGCAATATGCTAAAGAAAATGGATTGGTTTTTCTTGAAACTTCTGCAAAAACTGCACAGAATGTGAATGAGCTCTTTTATGAAATAGGTAAGTACAACACTTATTTACTTCTTGGATGAAAGGTTATGCTTTGGAAAGAATCTATAGAGATTTTAAAGGACAGTCTGCCATCTCCATATCTGGTGCAATTGGTGGAGCCACATGCAGCAGCATGCCTAAAATTGCATATAGGATCCAATGTCAAATTTTTGACAAATATAAGAAAATTCCGTAGAAATTAGGGTACTTCATTCTAAAACAAAGGAAATTTCGTATGAACTAATTCAGCGCAGGGTTGATAGATGATCAATAAGTCCAAAATATCACAGTTGAATTCCGCTGGTTGTTTGACTAGTAACTATCATGCACAATATCTATCAAGCTATGGTATCATTTTCACTTGGAAGATCTTTTTGTTGCTCATGGAAACACATGTGTCTTCTTGCAGCAAAGAAATTGGCAAAAGCTGCCCCTTTGCGTCCAACTGGAATGAAGTTGCATAACAGGCAGCCACAAAGTGGAAGAAGGATGTTCTGTTGCTCCTGATGAATAGCGATACCACACGCCATATACTTGTATGTAAACTTTACTGCTCGCATTGATTTTAAAATAAATGATGAATATGAATCCATCACTAATGAGGAAGCCATGAATTGATAATAACAGTACGATGAAGATATAATGTTTAAACTATAGATCATATTGCTTTAAAGGCATGCTAAGAAAGCTTCCTATTGTTGATTGATGTAATTGGTTCTTGAAATTTTACTAATCTATATGCTTTTCATTAAATGAAACAGGATGTCCTGAACTCTTTGAGGGTATATTGCTTTTATGGGAATTGAATGCATATTGAAGAGTGCAGAAGGCAATTCTCATGAAAATCTGTTGTGTGTATATTTGTTAATTCTCGAATTCAAATGCTTTGTGACTATACCAAACATTTACATGCTTTGAATGCAAGAAAAGATTGTTTGATCTTTAACTCCAAAATAGATATTGCAAGGAAAGAACTTCGAAGAAACTCTTTAAACTTTCAAGATCTTGAAATGGAAGAGAAAATAAGTGCCAAAACAATGGAAACGGCCACCCAATAGCTTAAATGAAACGAGCAATTTCCCTTGAGCTGCATTTTTTTGAAACAATATAAAAGAGTGAACCTGGAATAGAGTTCTTATTACTTGGCTACTAACACTACGTTTGGAATGGGAGGAAAGAGAAAAAAAAATTAAGAGAAAAATTATCTTCCTTCTCTTATTTTCTTTTTTTGTGTTTGGATTTAAAAGAAAATAATACATGAGGGATAAAAGTTATGGTATTTTTTTTATTGGGAAGATAAAATATTAAAAAAATAAAAATATGATATATTTACCATTATGCCCATGAAAGGATAAAATTGTAAAATGAAAATGAATAGTAAAATTTTCCTCCCTTCTTTCCCTATTTTCTCTTCAAATTGGAGAGACAAGACATAGTGGAAAATAAACATCACTTCTTTCCCTCATTTTCCTCTCTCATTCCAAACATGAAAAATGTTTTCCTTCCTCATTTTTCTTTCCCATTTTCTATCCTCCTCCTTTCCTCCCATTCTAAACATAGTGTAATGTATGCGCATAGATGACCAGGTCGTACATAGTCTATAAGAAGGAAATTAAACAAGTAGGCAACCAACCTTCAACTTCATTACGATTTTGTAGGCACAAACTCAGAAAGATTCCGACAAATTTATAATGTACCAATTGACTGGTTATTATAATGACAGGACAGAAAGATAAAGGAGCCCCATATATATATATATAAATATGTGTGTGTATATATAATGAGAGTTCTGTCAATGTTAATAAATTAGAATAGCTACTATATGTTTGTTGCTTTGCCTCAAGATGGGAATCAGAGTCACAGCTGACTGAATTTTTACCATGTGACGAAGACAACAAAGACAAAAGTACAAAATTCTTAATGAACTTGAAGGTTTTATCTAGGCACCATCTTCCGGTCCTTTGTCTACTGGCCTACAACAGGCCTGCGTGCATTACCCACTTTGTTAAAAATTCTTTACGAAAAAGAAGAAAAGTAAAACCGTGTCCTGTCTTAAGGATGGTTCAAGCAGTAGGACCTCACACATCAACACATATAAGCAATGTTCTAATAACCTTGTTGGCAACTGTAAAACATTAGGAATGGACACCCGATAGTTTAAAGGAAATAATAATTAATCTCAAGCTACTTATCATAGCATGCTTTTTTGGAAAAAACAGATTCCACACTCAATGCCAAATGGGTTATTAGTGTTTAATTAAGGAAAAAAGACTGCTCAAATCACTTAAAGATAATTCACAACATAAACAAGTTAGTAAATTTCAGACAGTTGCAGAAACCGAAGCTTCTTGCCCCATGAAGCTCATGGAAACCAACAAGAGTGGTCTTAATCTAAAGTGGACAAATGCCTCGACAGTTGACAAGGTTTTTTTTTTTCTTTCTTTCTTTTTTTAGCCTTTTAATGCATTGAAATCAGCATTCGAGGTCCCTCAAAAACCGAGTTTTCTGTGATTTTATTAAATATTTTAGATTCTCCGTTTACCTCTTCTCTTCATACTTCACATGCGATTCTTCACAACAACTAGACAAAACCAATTCCACCAATGCTAAAGAGAAGTGAAAACTATTTTCCAGAAACACCAATACAAGTACATGATTACTAAAATAGAAGAGAAAGACCGAGTACTGAATTTGCTTGGCCTGGACGAGCGAGCCATGGCCACGCCTGTAAAGAAGAAACACAACGTCTCTGAATCTTTCCTTATACTCACAAGACACCCTCTTCAAAAAAGGACCATTTACATTACACATAGGCGGATCACCATGAAGGAGATGTGCATGGAGATCCTGAGGATGATGATACAGAATCACTGCCTGAAGTGTCCAAGGACCTTGCATCTCTCAAGGAAACTGAACATGCCTCTGCTGGTAGCTTCTTCATTGGAGTCAATGGGAGTGAATGTGGACTAGATGGTGATGGTTTAGCTATCTCCTCTTCACCTGAAGAAGAAGATCCACCGGATTCCAATCGTGATGGCGATGTATCCGGTGTTTCAAATGGAGTCTCCACCCTGCTTGGCCTGTTTGCATCATTGTCATATACGGGATTGGATATATAAACAAAAGACCCACCACCACCACCAACACCAACACATGCTTTGTTTGTAGGACTACTGCTGATTTGAATTGAAATTTCTGGAATTTGACGGGGAGAAGAAGTTACTAAGGAAGTCGATGAAGGTGAAGTTTTAACAAGACCAATTTGTTGAGGACTTGCATTTGATTCTTGGTTATGGACATCAAGGATGTGATGAAGTTGGGAGAGTTTTGTTTCTGCTGCTTTGTTTTCTTTGTGGGAAACTGCAGGAAAGAATAGGCTTCTTGGAGCCTGAAGAACCCCTGGAGCATAGCAGCTGCGAGGAGAAGCTGAATGATTCTGAGCTTGTGCGGGCTCTGCTGAGGAGGTGTTGGCAACAGGGCAAGCGGAACTAATGGTGGTTATGGCAGCAGTGTTGGAAGGATTGGAAGAGGTGATACGGAGCTGGCGCCGGCGGAGTAGGAGAGTACAATAGAGCTCAGCTAGCAGCACCAGAACCAAGCCTAGCACAATGGCAAGGCTGACCACCATCACCAGTGTAGCTCCCATTATCACCTTTGAAGTACCCTTCATTTCTCTAAGCTCACTCTCTCTGTTTCAGTCTCTTTGTGGTGTCTACAAAGTGGCATTAGCGACAGTAGTAAAATATAGTCATGTTATCACTAATAGAGGGTAACAAGTCCTTTTGGCGGGAAACAGTCCTTAACCTTTGACAGAAAAAGGAGATAAAAACAAAATCTTTGGGCATGGGAACTGTGAAGGCTTTTTTGTTCTGACAAAATGAAAGAACTGACATTTAAGGCCATTTCTGTCATTTCGCACAACAATTTACCAATGACCAATGTCTGTTTAAGAAAGTGAGAATCACTGCAACACCAGATAGGTCAAGTCACCAACTTCTCTCCAGCTAGTCTCTTCTGGATAATAATAAGTGGGATAAAGAAATGTCTAAACCAGGGAAAACAAATGTAACCATTAAAAAACGGCAAGTAGCTAGCGATTAGTAGTATTATGAAAGTGGTATCACGTTCTAGCATATGATCAATATTTTCTATCTCAATTTGTATCAATCAACCAACATGTAGCATCTTTATCACTTGGAAGTTACATGCACATTACAAATCTTACAGCCTAGAGGCTTGGAAATTGAATGAATTGATATTAGAAGTACAAACCCACAAGTGCCAATGTGCTCTAATCCAATAAATGCAGAGAAGTGTAATGCGAATAACATTCCCACGTGGAGGCTATGCTTGCTTGGATTTACGGTTGATTTGCACTTGCTTGCAAGGCCAAACCTGCTGCCATCGGTGGTGTTTGAAGTATAACATGACATATCTTTCTTCTTGCAAAACAGGATCACACTCGCTTAGGGTAAAAAATGTAAGCAGTTAAATCAAGCGCACTCATGGTGATGAATAGGATGGATGCTGATTCTGACTGCTTGAGGATTTTTACCTCCCTTTCAAGGCTGCAAACCGAGCGGCCAAATCATCATAATCAGGTAATTTGGGATGCACATGCTTAGCTGGAGTTGATCTATCTGGCTGGAAGGTAGCAGCACGAGTAAACACTTTTGTTGCCCCAGATGGAGCTGTCTGTTCACGTGGGAGGGAAATTGATCGAGGTGGTGCAAGCATATCCGAGGTTTCATCAGGCCCATCTTTGCTCGTATGCTGTGGGGATTTATCCTCGATGCCTTGGTGATGTGCATGATGACTTCTGGTTTTTCTTCTGACTTTTCCAGGTTCACATGATGATGGTTTCATACTGTAGTGCATCAACAGTTTATCTATTATCCTTTCCTCTTCATCGTTCCGATAGTGCTCATCGTCAAACAATACTTGCAGGCCTCGTCTGGAATCGTCCCTTCTCCTGCTCCTTGATCTCCTCTTCACAACTCCTGTACCCTCCAAATTGCCAACATCTTCGTGGCTGGCATGTGATTTTGAGTGCCTCCGTCTTGAAGATCTAGGCTTTGGAATCTGATTACTAGTACTATCATTGTTGTACTTATTATCATTATCATACCCATGACCATTTGTTCTTGTGGTTCCAACACTCTGCCTCTCATGATCAAAATAAGCTTCTTGTAGGATTTTCTCTGGCCTGTTACTAGCATTGGCTTTGTTGTCTACATTAACATCAGCGCTTGCAATTGAAGATGGTAAATTGACTCCATGTTTCCCATCCTTCATTTTAGAATTAGGTTTAGTGTAAGGAGGAGGGAGGGTATTATTGTAGTAGGGATTCAACTTATGTACCTCCTGACCATCACTTGCTGAATTTGTAGCATTGTATTGGTCACCATGATGATTATCCACCGCTGAATCTTTACCATTACCTTTTGACCACAATCCCACTTTATTAGAAACAATTTCTGGCTTTCTATGAGTTAGAGAGCCCTGGTCATCTGTTTTTGGCACATTATTTTCCCTACCATCATGTATATAAGGTTCATCACCAGCACTTTCTATTCTCTTCCTCCGAGACGAACCACCTAATCTCACAGTTTTCAGGAGATCATCCTCCTTCCATGGTTCATTCTTGAAAAACACTCCTTGCCTTGCTTGGAACAAACTATCATGTGTGTCCGCTTTCAGAATTGGTTCTTCCTTAGCATTTAATGGCTTGTAACCAGTGCAGGGGACCTCATATCTGGTTTGAGAATTCAGTACATTTCTAACAGTTTTCGAGGGAGCATCCTCCTTCCATGATTCATGCTTCTCCACCACAACTTCTTCCCCTTTTAGAATGGGTTCTTCCCTAACATTTAGTGGCTTGTATCCATTGATGGGGGCTCCATATCTGGATTGAGAATTTAACCCATTTCTTTTTGAAAGATTGCTCTCTTTCTCATTCAGCAATCTGTACCCATCATTGGCATGCTCTAGCCTTTCTTTGGGAAAAACGTCCTGTTTAACTTTTGGAACAGTGTCCTCGCCATTAATTGACTTGTAGAGTTTAGGATGGTCCTGCAACATAATCAATGTAAGAAAGAGACCAAATCCATTCCCCAACTACCAGGCCCAAAAGACTACAAAGAGGAGAAAATGAGAACTTCTTTCACAAATGTTAGAAGATTCCATGCCTTTAACCTAAGCAATTTCCACGATCAGCTTGCAAACTTAAGCCTTCACCCCACAGAGTGGAGGCTGAAACCCTAGGAAAAGCCGAAAGACAGAGGGACAAACCTGTACAGATGCAGAGGGTTTTGGGTCTTTAAATGCCCTTTGTTCAAAAGCCCAGGAGTCCCATGCAATTCCAAATTCTGATGCTATATCATGCATCAGTTGAACTTTCTTCTCTTTTGAAGACGGCTTTGAAGACAAATTCTCAACGAACTATGGAATGACAATATTGGCAGTTAGTAAGAGAGAAGGACGGCAAACAGTTCCCAGTGAGAGTGGAATTATCAAGATTTACCTCTTGATTTGCAAACAGTTCCAAGGAGCTCCCATATCTCTCATAAAATACATCCCTTAGGTCACGTAGCTCTGGTAAATCAGAAAATCTTGCAGCTGCAGACATCAGGGATGACACAGCCTCCCTACAGTCCTCAGGGCAGTGCCTGTGAGATATCA
>CATIWM010152635.1:0-27582 GCA_949671775.1 Mallotus repandus | reverse complement strand
TCCAATAATCAAAGCTTAATTATAAGCATTTGAAAGTTTTCTTAAGAGTTCTTCTCTTTTGTAATTTTGTGAGATTATTCTAAAGAAAGTTTTTCTTCTTCTTGATCAATTAGAGTCTTTACTCTATTTTGATTCAACATTTTCAACTTACGTGGAGAGGTTTGCTCAAGTGCTGCTGATGCACTCTCAACTGCTATAGTAATGACTGAGAGAATTATTTCCCACGTAAACCACCGGGACTGTCAAGAAAACATACAAATATTTGTTAGTGTGCATATGCAGTACTGAATTAAGATGCATGATAGTTTACAATGACACTCGATTGTAACAAATTGAGTAACTTCAGCACCAGTTGGTACCAGCTCAATAACATCACCTGCAGTTTCGACTGAGGAGAAACTCAATGCGATGATGACCATTAGAAGCTCTGTAGCCTCCAATAACGGTTGCAGAAGCAACAGTAACTTGAGGAGTCAAAAAAAGAAGAACAAAACTGCAGGTGAAGTTACTGAGCTGGCACCAACTGGTGCGGAAGTTATTGATTTTGTTAGATTGTTTCATGATGGTATTGCTGATGGAGAAAAAGAAAACAGGGTGGAGAAAAGAAGAAAAAAGAAAAAAACATTTTTGCTTAATGTCAAGTGTTTGTAAATGGGAAGAATAAGATGAAAACAATATAGAATTATATTATGCGACTAACTAAATTGTGCCTCATGACAAGTTTGGCCGCAATTCGAACAGCGATCACGAGCAAAATAAAGGCAATCGTAAGGCCGTTGAAAATGAGACCGGATGTAATTAAGGCAGGCAGATCCATTTACTTTGCTTGAGGAGAACCTGGATTTTTTGGGACGGGAGAAAAGAGCTAGTTTTGAAGGGAGTTAACACAAATTCACTTTAAATAGGTGCCATGGCACTGTGATGGCAATAAGATTTTAAGGTCACCCAGCCGGCCCTTTTTGTCTTGGCCGTTTCCAAGCGGCCTCAATCATCATTTTGGGTTCAGCACTAAGATTCGATTTTTTAAAGTGTACCAAACATCAAAAAAATTAAGATATGTTTAGTATTATTTTTTTTAAAAACTAATATTTTGTTAAACTTTTAATGTTTTAAACATTTTTTATCAAATAAATATCATATTTTTCAATATATGTAATTATTATTGAGATATTCTTTAACATTAAAGATAATCTAATAATTTTTTATTAATTTGAAATGAAAATATTTTTACCTTTAAATACATTTAAATGAAAATAAAATATTTATTTTTAATCGATCAAACTAGCGTTAACGAACAATGCATAGCATATTTCTAAATTAATATTTAATTGAATTAAAATGGTAAAAATTTAAGATTAGCAATTTGATTGCTTAAATAATTTTAGAGAGAAAATGAAGAAAAAGCTCAATATTTATAAAAATAAGAGCCTAAAAAGTATAAGAGTTTAATATACAATTAAAATTTTAGAACTTAAAATAACAAAATTTGAACATTTAAGGGTTTTTTTAACAACGAAAATATGTTTAAGTTCGATTATGATTTCAACCAAAAGTGCTAATTGAACTTCCACGTTTTGTCCTAATTTTATATTGGATCTTTTTATTTTTCAACCAAATTGGAAATTCACTTTTGTAAATTAGGCCATATTAGACATTTAGTTATTACAATCAAGTCCTATAACTTTTTTGAGCACAATTAAGCCCTATAAATTATAAAAAATTAATTTTAATGATTAACTAACAAATAAAATTCAAAATTTTTAAAATAAATAAATATATATATAACGTAATTATAAAGTTTTAAAATTTTTTAAACATATAAATTTTTTTTTTAAATTTTTTTTGAATTTTAAAAACTTTACAATTAAATGATATAAATTTAAAAAAAATTAATTTTATTCATTAATATAAATAGCAAATTGATAATTGACCTAAAATTTAATTTTAACAATTAAATAAAAAAATTTATTCATCAATTATTGTATAGATTTAAAAATTATTGTACAAATTTAAAAATTTAAACTGATTAATAAAATTTTATTTTTTTATTCAACCATTAATATCAAATTTTGGGTCACTTATGAATTTGCTATTTATATTAATGAATAAAATTGGTATTTTTTAAAAATATATATCACTTAATTGTAAATTTTATAAAATTCAGAAAAAATTTAAAAAATATATTTTATAAGGTTAAAAACTTTATAAATAGGTTATATATATATTTCAAAAAAAATTATCAATTGTATTTGTTAATTAATCACTAAAATTATTTTTTATTAATTTATAAAATTTAATTATATTTAAAAAGTGATAAATTTTTTATTATACTCGCTAAAAATCTAATATGATCAAATCTTTAAAAAAATTTCAAATTGGTTAAAAAAAACGAAAATATTCCATGTGAAATTATGGCAAAACTCGAGAATCCAATTTGCACCTTAGGGCTTATATTTTCATACGGGTCATGATCTCGTTAACGGGTTTCTTTTATTAAGACTAAACAAAAACGGGTCGAAGTCCACCAACCAAAAAGAAAAAGAAACGAAAGAGGCGTGGCGCTAAATCATAGACAAACGTAATAAAAATACAGGAAGCCTGGCAGGCATGCTGGTCTATATTCAAACATTTGCTTATTCTCATTTTTCCAGATCTTGTTCCCGCTTCAAACCCTAGCTCGATCTGCTAATCGCTTATTGAAAATCAGGTAACTCTACTATTCTTTTCTATTTTCATCTGTCTGCTCAATCGATCCACCACAATAGTTATATACTGGAAATTATTTAATAATTCTCCATTTCGGAATGTATAGTAGATTGTAGGCGAAAACCACTGATCAATTTTGGTATTATATGCTAGTCAATACGAAATTCCGATGCGTACACTAAAATTTATGTGCGTTCATCTATTTTGATCTAATTCTTGACTCTGTTAATCCAATTTGGGTACTATAATTCAGCTCATTTTGAATGTGATACTTTGCAAGTGTGATTTGTATGGCTTAGGCGTTGTGGCTTAGTGTATTTAAATGCGAATAAATGAGATACTTCATTTACAACTGTACTTTTCCAGATTTTATATTGGCTTGCTAATGCGTCTTTTAGGTTTTTTTAGGCAGTTGATTTGCTTCATTTGGTGAAGTGTAGGTCTTAAGCCTGTACTCAGAGAATTTTTATTATTATTAAATTGTTTATTCACAGGTGGCAGATTGAGTAAACTGTGGCAAAATGCAGCGGATTCCAGTGACAATTGAAGAACAGCTTATTTTGAAGGCAATTAAAGAGGAATGCCAATGGGAGAACCTTCCTAAAAGGCTTCAAGCAACTCTTACTTCTAAAGAGGAGTGGCACAGAAGGTTAGATTACCTGGCTTTATGCAGAACTTGTTTTAAGTGGCGCTTCTTCACTCACTTTCTTGTGTTAAATTGCTGATTATTCGCATTGAATTTCTTTTTGTTTGTTTATTCTAAAAAGACCACAAAATGTAATTGTATTGACATCTGCTAAAATCATAATAGCCTGTGATTATATCATAGTTGTATTTTTATTTTGCTAAATTCAAGGACTATAAAAGTTAATTTATTATTGATCATCATCATATTTTTCTGAAAAACTCAAAGTTGTTTTAGTTAAACTTGCACATTTATTTTTCGGATGGATATTTTTCCACAATTTGCTCTTAGTTTGAGCCTCTACTCCAAGTGCATGCTGCAGTCTTAGTCCAATTATAATGGATTTATAGGCTGACAATTTTGAATCACCTTCAATTGGTTTTTAGTTTTTGCTCTTACTTCTTATGGCTCCCTTAAATTTGATTTTCATATTTCTGTTTCTTATCTTTCTTTGGCTTGATTGATGACTTTATGCAGGATAGTTGAACATTGTATAAAGAAAAGACTTCAATGGAACACCTCTTTTGCTCGCAAAGTATACAAAGAAGGTGAATATTATGAAGACATGATGCGTTACTTGCGAAAGAACCTAGCGGTGCGTGTTGTATATAAAATTTAAAAGATATCCATATAATTTTTCCTACTTTGGTTATAATGGTACAAGAGGATATTTCAATGTTGCTTAGAAAAATAACTTAAATGCTTGTCAGTATTTTTGGAAGATTGACCGGAAAGTAGTTGATTGATTTTATCATCTTTTCCATTTTCTTAAGAGGCAAAATGCAGTCAGGATTTTTAAATTTAGTGGATGAAAATTTTTCAATATTGTAACTTGTAGACCAAATTTTAAGCTGGAAAGGGTGGTCACAAACTACCATAGCAGTTCTGTTTGGAACATGCTCTTATCATATTGTTGCTAAATGTATGCAATATGGCTCAGTAGCATATAGATTTGTAAGACTAGACAATTATTGAAGGTCAACATCGAGGACAGCGTTTTTCTTTTTTCTTTAAATTTGTATCAGCAATTTACATTTTGGTTCTTTTACGTGCAGCTGTTTCCATATCACCTTGCAGAGTATGTTTGCCGTGTGATGAGGGTATCGCCTTTCAGATATTACTGTGATATGATATTTGAGGTCATGAAAAATGGTATTGGGCTATTCTTTTTTCATATAATCTGAATGAATTTTCATTGCTTAATATATTGCTACTCCTGCTGTTTTATAACCAATGAACTTTAACATATATCTCATACTTCTTGTAGAGCAACCATATGATAGCATCCCGAATTTTAGTGCTGCTGATGCCTTCCGGCTTACAGGAATAGGCAGAAATGAATTTATTGATATTATGAACAAGTGCAGATCTAAGGTACTGGATAAAATGACATGTATGCTTATGATTCATGTGGGTGTATTTGGTAAAAGCATGCTTTTATATGTGTTATTATTTTGATGTCTGATAATGGTAACTATGACTTAAAAATCTCCCTAGTGTGTTTGATTGCAGAACATCTGTGACTTGCAATTGTAGATCTCCCCAGCACCTTTTTCCTTAACACAGCATATTGTATGTGGTGTTGGGTAGAGACTAGGTGGGGACTATGGGCCAACTCTGTTATAAACTTTCAATATTCATGTTCTTTTTACTTATCTGGAAATGCAGCATCAAGTGTAATTTTTTCAACTTCGACAGTTTGCTGTAAATGGCATCTGTTATCCCATTTCTTTTGCAGCATGAGTTTTTTTTCCAAACATCTTTGCAAATACCAGTTTAATATTATGCTGTTAGGTGTTATCAGGTAGCAATTTTTCTTGTTAGGTGTTATCAGGTAGCAATTTTTCTTGTTAGGAATCTTACATTAAATAAGTCATGCAGAAGAAAAAGAGAAATTCATAGTCATTATCTTCAGAGGTACTCGTCTGGTTAAAATATTTACAGTTACATTTATGCTAATGATTTTTCTGATATACATATCATATGGAACTCTGTTTTTTTTACAAAGAATATTTTATAATATAAAGTAGTATTGTCATCATACCTATCATTGGCTTATGTGATGTTATTCAGAAAATTATGTGGAAGCTGAACAAGTCAATTGCAAAAGAACTTCTACCCACACAGCCTGTTGACTTTGCAATTGAGCCATGGTGGGGAGTATGTCTCGTCAACTTTACCCTGGAAGAATTTAAGGTGAGGCTTTCTTTATTATTATTATTTTTTTCCAGAAAAAAAAATCTAGTGTGCCCCATGATTTTATTTTCAATTCTGGCACTGTGAATGCACACATACAAATATATGTCAGTATTTAGATGCTGAATGGTCAAAGCTATGGGCAACTGATAGCAATTTCTCATCCCTCCCCAAAAAAAAACGCAGAAACTCTCGGAAGAAGAAATGGCAACAATAGATAAAGTTTGTAAGGAGGAAGCTAATGCATTTATCCTATTTGATCCTGAGATTGTAAAAGGTCTATATCGGCGGGGATTAATCTACTTTGATGTGCCTGTCTATCCCGATGACCGCTTTAAAGGTAAGTTTTCTTCACTCTTATGCGACTAGATGTTCTGGGTTTAATCAGTTAGTTTCACCCTTTTCTTAAAAAGAGTATTTTTTTCCTGAATTATGCTGCAATTGATTTGAAACTGATATCTCTGGCAGTTTGGCTGACATTGAATTTATTCATACAGTCTTCTTTATGTCTTGATTGTTGGCATTTGCATTTGAAAGTTTCTTGGTCTATGCAACATTTGTTACTCTTTATATTCTGATTTTTTTTCCTGATGAATGCTTCAGAGTTGTTTGAATCTCTTTTAACTCTAGATTTTGCGATTTTGAAGTTGTTAGACTGTCATAGCTTAGAAAGCCAACCAAGTCCTCTTTTGTTTTTCTCAGTTGCATCACACTTATTCAGCAGTTTCCAGGAATGAACCCTCTAGTTTTGGATGCAGTATGTATGACAGTACTCTGCATGAATCCTGTGCAATGCGGCTGTGTGCTTGAAAATCTGGAACTTATTTTATGGAAGTTTTTAAATCTTTTCCTGCTTTTATGTGCGTGTCAAATGAAGGGGTCTCATAATGATGGTTATTGATCTTGAATTTTGCAAGTTCTTGATTTCCAAAGTCAATTTTATAATATTTTCTGTGGTTCAGTTTCCAGGCTTGAAGGATTTATTTCGAATAGGGATCAATCTTATGAAGATCCTATCGAGGAGTAAGGCATATTATGATAGTCTTCTTTTTGTTTGCTATTTATTAGCGAATGAACTGAGATCTTTATGAAAGTAAATCCATTTTTCAGGTTACTCTATGCAGTTTTTGTTGTTTCTAGTGAGAATGCTACTGTTGCTGAACTGGCAACAACTTTGCAGGCCGATCTTTCTCAGCTGCAGGCTGCTGCATCTTTTGCTTGTCGACTGGGATGGGCAGAGAAATTGATTGATCCAGGATCTATTCTTCAAGATACAAGCATACCTGGCTTACCTAAAATTGCTCTCAGTGATGAAGAGGATGCTGCTCGTGATAGTATAAGCTCAGCAAACATAACCGCTGACGGTGAAACTACTCAGCAAGTAGATACATTGGGAATAGAAAAATACGGGCTACATTCTAGCCATGCTCGCGTTGCTTTTATTGTTGATGCAAACATAACATCCTATCTTATGATGGGATCTGTTTCACCAGGTGCATTTTTACCTCTTCTTCCTTTTTTTCCTTAACTTTTTTTTTTTGAGTTTAAAGCAAACCCAAAAATTAAAAAAAAAAAAAAAGAGAGAGAAGAAGATGACAGAGAAAAATCTACATATCAGCATGCAGGTGTTCATAATTAGTAATAAGAGGGAGTTGAAGTAGAGCTCTACTTGTAAGCTATAGAGAGAGCAGCTTGATACTTGTTACGGAGCAAGATTAATTCTAACAAGGATATGTTGTCTTGTTTTTTTTTTTCTTAGTTTAATTCACAAGTGTTGCTTCTTGTCTTTTGCAGGATTGAAATCTCATGCTGTAACATTATATGAGGCAGGGAAGCTAGGTCATGCTAGCATTGCAGATCTTTGCAAAGATCTGAGTACACTAGAGGGAGCAAAATTTGAGGGAGAATTGCAGGAATTTGCAAATCATGCCTTTAGCCTCCGTTGTGTCCTGGAATGCCTCCTATCAGGTGGAATTTCTGACGATGCAGAAGAAGAAGTTTGCAATAAGATGGGAACATTATCTTCAAGCAATGATAATGCTAATTCTTTGATAGCTGGAATCTCATTGACTGATAAATCTGAAAATACTGGTACCTATGAAGTTGAAGTGGACACTGAGTTTTCTCCAAATGTAGGGATTTCTCAGGATAATTCTAATTTGGCCGAACCTGCTTCTGGAAGTACTGACAATGAAACATCTACTGTTTTATCTGAAGAAAATAATTCCTTAAGTGAGGCCTCCAGGTTAGAACAAAGTACCCAGAATGATGAGAAAATTGTTCCTTTGGAAGGGCCTGATGTTGGAAGAGGAACTTTGAGGAGGAAAAGGAAATACCGTGTTGATATTCTCCGTTGTGAAAGCTTGGCTGCTCTGGCTCCAGAAACTTTAGATAGGCTATTTCTGCGTGATTATGATATTGTTGTGTCTATAATTCCTCTTCCTCATTCTGCAGTTCTTCCTGGACCCAAAGGTCCCATCCATTTTGGTCCTCCTTGTCATTCATCCTTGACACCATGGATGAAATTAGTATTGTACTCCACTATGGGCAATGGGCCTTTGTCAGTTGTTCTGATGAAAGGACAATGCTTGCGCTTGCTTCCAGCACCATTGGCTGGTTGTGAGAAAGCCCTTGTATGGTCTTGGGATGGTTCTACAATTGGAGGGTTGGGAGGCAAGTTTGAAGGGAATTTGGTTAAGGGAGGTGTGCTTTTACATTGTTTAAATTCGCTTCTTAAATACTCAGCTGTCCTTGTGCAGCCCCTCTGTAGATATGACCTTGATAAGGCTGGAAGAGTCATTACTGTGGATATACCTTTGCCCCTAAACAACTCTGATGGTTCAATTGCTTTCCGAGACAATGAACTGGTTCTATCAGAGGAGGAAAATTTGAAACTAAACTCCTTGTTAACTCAGATGACAAAGAAGTTGGGTTTGTCAACAATTGGTTATGTTCGCATGTTAAAACTCTTTAGTGAGAGAGATTCAGACCACTTTGCACCTGATGATGAGAGATATGAATGGGTACCGTTAAGTGTTGAATTTGGGATGCCCCTTTTTAGCCCAAAATTGTGCAACAGAATATGTAAAAGAGTTGTATCATCAGAGTTGCTTCAATCAGATTCTTTTTCTGGGCATCATGAGTCAATGCAAGGCCTACGTAAAAGGTTGCGTGATGTCTCTGCTGAGTATCAATCAACAGGTCCTGCTGCCAAACTTCTTTATCAGAAAGAGCAATCAAACTCATCTCGACTGCTTATGAACTATGCTAGTGGAAGATGGAATCCTCTTGTAGACCCTTCCTCTCCCATTTCAGGAGCCTTGAGTGAGCATCAGAGATTGAAACTTGCTAATCGACAGCGTTGCCGGACTGAAGTTTTGAGTTTCGATGGTAGTATTCTAAGGTTTGTGTCCATCAATTTTATTATTCGCCTTAGTTTTTGATTCCTCTAGTTAGTTGCATATATGATTGCTCTCTATCTTTACATTTAGTTTTATATATTTCATCTTACTAGCTGGTAATCTTTGATAGATTATCATGTGAATGTAGCTTCAACTGCAATGCAATTATGTCGGAATAAATCTGGTCATAGTACCAGATTATGCCAAACTTCACTGTAATTAGTAAATAATAAGCTCAAATTTCTACTCTGACCCACAATGATGATGTTTGGATTGCATGAAAGAAGACTAAAAGACAAAATATTATTAGAAGTTTAAAGTGCAAAGCGGAGAGACCCTTATAGAATATTAATGGGGAATAAGCTGCTAATTTTATTTTCTGTTATATTGACTCTTTTGTTGTGTTTCGTTTTCTGTTTTGAGATTTTGAAACTAATTTTTCAATATAGTGCAGATCATATGCTCTAACTCCAGTATATGAGGCTGCCACAAGGCCTATTGAAGAAGCCCCACTGCCGAATACCGTAAAAGCCGATCCTGATGAAGCTGACAGTAAAGAAGTCATTCTTCCAGGTGTCAACCTTATTTTTGATGGTGCTGAACTGCATCCCTTTGATATAGGTGCTTGCTTACAGGCTCGGCAACCAATTTCCTTGATTGCAGAGGCTGCTGTAGCCTCTGCTGCAATTAAGTAGAGATCTCTTGGCAATATAATTTCTTGGCTGGGTTAGATAGAAGACTCTGTTCATATGCAACAAAATGAAGTTGTGAAATGTTGGATTCCTTTAGTGCAATTTCTTGGTTCACCTGACCTCTTTGAGATTGTTCATGTACACAGACTCGGGCTTATGTCTAAGGTAAATATCAACATTGGTTTTTCTTTTACTGAAGTAATTTAAAAGTTCAGCGATTAATAAATCCTTATAAAGTGCCTTGACTTCTTATGGATAAGGATGCTTAAAAAAAATAAATAAAAACTAAATATGAGTATTCTTATCATATTCGTCTGAAAGTAGTGGTACTTGCTGTTCTGAGTTCCAATGTCATCCTTCATTCCTTTCTTTTTGGGGTTTTTGTCAGCTAGAGACCAGCACTTCTCTCCATTGTTGAATTGCTGCTATTAGACTTCTAGGCTTTGGAAGTAATGTCTTATGGGTGAGAAACCAGGTTATGTTTAGCATTCAGATTCTTGTTTGGGGTCTTGTTTGGAATAGATCATGATTAAAACACTTTTGTCATGATTTTATTCTTCGGGACTTTTTTTTTTTTTTGAAAAAATTGATTTTTGGCAAATATGATTTTTTCAAAACATGGAAATTAAGTTTTTGTAGTTTGAAGCCTTTCAAACTCACTGCAACAGAACAGACTGATGTAAGAAAGAAAAAGCAGGCAATATGTTGGAACTTCAGAACTATGTTTAGATGAGGTTGAAGCATTGATTCCGCATTACCTTGTGAGTAATGTGTACATCCTCCAAGGGCTTCATTAATGAAATCTTAGCCATTCTTCATCCATGAATTTAATCCTGATTGTCCTTTTTTATTTTTTAGGTTTTTTTAATTGTCCTTCTTGTTGTTTAGTTGTTTTGAACTTTGTTGCTGATTGACCTGCTTTTTGATACTCAGAGATTTCTGTTTGTGATTTTTTTGCTTTGTGTTTGATTTTTGCATTTGTTATTTTCCAGCTTTACAAAATTCTTATGATTGAAGTTGATACAATGCAATTTTTCCTGGTTTAGGTACACAATTTAAGGCTTTGGCTGAACATTTTAGCATGTGCAGCTAAAAGAAAGTGATGGGTTTGTGAATGCATCTCGTCCTCCATTCACAGCTTGAAAGATGAGAGGCCTGATGTTGTTCCTAACTATGCTGCGGCATTTATTGAGAGAAACTGTGCAGTATTTTAATTTTTCTGAATGTCTAAATGTAAAATCTTTTTTCTTTTTCTACCTGCATATAAATTTTGATTGATTATTTCTATTAGCACATACACATGTAGAGGGGAGATTTTTGGCATGAAACAGTGAATTGTTTCACCAACCATATTAAAAAATTAAAGTGTACGTATTTTCCTGATTGCAACTTGTTCATGACTCATGAGATTATAAGCAAAAGTTATGCCTTCCCATTTGGTTTTGAGCTTAGGAGAGAACCTGGCAAATTAGCAATAAGTGGGAACTATTTATTTTAACGTAAGTTGTCCCAGTTTCTTGAAGTTACTTGATCCAGATTGCTCAAGTCATACCGAAAATATTTTCATTTTGTGGTTTTCTAAGGATTGTGAAAATAGGATTATTTGCAAAAAAAAATAATAACTTATAACAATTTTGACAATTTTAATCAAACATTTAAAACTTGACAAAATAAAATATGATTTTTAATTTTTTTGCAACTTGAAACACCGATTGATATTCTGGTGAACGGATGCTTGTGTGTCAAGCTTCAGTTAGGTGAAATCTCCAAGTCAGCAAAAAATTTTTCCACCTATGAAAGGTTATTTTTAAAAAAAATCATAACTTATAGCGATTTTGGCAATTTTTACACAACATTTGAACTTGGCAAAATAAAATATAACCTTTAATTGTCTTATAACTCGAAACATCGATCGATATTACGATGAACGAATGCTTGCATGTCAGGCTATATTTGAGCAAAATCTCAAGTTCATCAAAAATTTTTAAAGAAAGATAATTAATTAAAAAATAATTTAACACCAATAATAGTCCAAACCAATACTAGGCTTATTGATGTCATCGGATGCAGAAATGTTCATGCTTGGACTGTTAGGTTTCAATAACCTGCTTATTGGTGTTAAGTTATTTTTTAATTAATTAATTAATTATCTTTCTCTATGCTTTTGAATTAGTATTACGGCAGTTTATATGAAATGGTGAGTTTTACGTGCAAAAAATTTTGATGACCTCTAGATTTCGTCCAAATGTAGTCTGACATGCAAGTATCTGTTCACCGAAATATCGATTGGTGTTTTGAGTTGCAAAAAAAATTAAAGGTCATATTTTATTTTGCAAAGTTTCAAAAGATGTGTTAAAATTGCTAAAACCGCTTAAAATCATTATTTTTTTTGCAAAAAACCCTTCATAGGTGGAAAAAATTTTTGCTGACGTGGAGACTTCATCTAACTCAAGTCTGACACGCAAGTATCCGTTTACCGGAATATCGATCGATGTTTCAAGTGTAAAAAAATTAAAGATCATATTTTATTTTGCCAAATTTCAAATATTTGATTAAATTTGCCAAAACCGTCAAATAACCCGTGAAAATATTACTTTGCTTATTTTCAATTAAGGATATGCCTCTCGAATACTACATGCAGAGGTGAGATCTATGATTTTGATCCTTGAACTTGGTTTCCACTTTCTACAATTTTGAGATGTGATTGAAAAGTTGGACTTTGAGATTCCGAATGTTAGCAACCAAGAATTTTTTATACTAACAATTCTTTTATTTTATCCATTCTGAATGCTGCTGGATATTTTGCGATGCTCGAAGAGAGTATTCTGCAAACATAGTTAAGCTATCAAATCTTCATATCTGGCTAAGATAATCTTAAAATATTTCAATTTAATGGAAATAAAATTTCTTGAATATATTATTTCTTACTTTAAAATTTACTACAGAAACTGATCTTAGAAAACTATATAGTTTTATTTTTTTTTCTTTCTAGTTTTTCTAAAATTAAAGACCAAAAACAATAATTAACTAGTCATAAATTCGCGTTTTACGCGGACTATAAATAATATATGTATTTTAAAATAAATTAAATAATTTTAATGAATTAAAACTATAATTTAATTAAATATAAAAATAAGAATTTAAAAAGTTATTGTAATGATTTTATTTTTTTTTATTAAAAAAAGTGTGTATATATATATATATATATATAATTGAATAAATAAAAATAAAAGAAAAATTAAAAATAGTTGAAAAAAAAAAGATGTATTAGTTAGAATAAGAGACACAATTTGCGATGGAAAAGAAGAGTAATATTTTAGATGTAATAGAATTAGAGTTTTTGCATAGAATAAAGTATGTGTATTCTAAAATAAAATTTTTACTTTTTTATAGAAAAATATTGTAAATTTTAATAACTTAATACATAAAATTTTAGGGTGAATGCTAAATTATGAAAAAAAAATCATTGTAAAATTTTCTATATTAACTATATATATTTTAGTCATTTAATTTTAATAAAGTAACACGAATTCTCAATATTAATTAAGAAGTGATGATTGGTTCTTAAATATTTGAATCTTGTGAACACCAAAAAGGGGTGACTTGTGAGATTTCACGTAAAGACTTTGATACTTTAAGTTATAATATTGTGTAAAGAATAATAAAATTGCTATGAAAAGAATAGAATGAATTGAAAGAAATAAAGGGTATTTGTAGAACGCTTTACCTCGTTGGAATAGGAATTCTTTATCCAAATAGGACTCTTTTATTCTTTTTAACTGGATTATTTTATTCAGTATAAGATTATGAGTTCAAAGTAGACCCTAGAATGTTGGAACATATACCTCTAATTTTTATTCAGGTCAGCTAGCTTCTTGAATAAGTTGTATACAAGTACAGTTGATAGCTAGTAGGCCAGCTCACCTTTCTTTTTTGTTAAATTATATATGTACCGGTGCATCTCGAAGCTCGATTCTTGACCTCATTCTTGGACAAGCTCGTAAAAGGCAATGAGTAATCGGTGGCTATTGGGATGCCACTAATGGGGGCTGTGTTATGAATGTTCAAGAATCGTTTTATAAAAAGATCAAGAGGGAACCGGAGCCCTCCTTCCAGTTGATCTACATAGATCATGACTCGATTGTTATAGCCCTTAATATGATCGTCAGCTCGGAACTAATCGTACAAAATGAAAATTTTATAATCGAAAGGGATATTAAATCTCTCTAAGGAGTTTCTTATCTAATCTAAACTCAAACTTAAGAGAATCTATGGATTCTCTGGGAGGCCATAGATCTAAATGAATGAAAAATTGCAGAAAAGGCATAAAATAAAAAAATCGAAGAATCTAACCTTAGCAAGAGAACAAAGATGAATAAAAAAATTACGAATGAAAGGAATAACATTGTCGAGGAGCCTTAACGATAGTAAATGCAAGATTTGGAAGCAGAAATAGAAACACAACAATGGCAATTGTAAAAGAGAGAAACAAGGAAGTAAAGAAACATATATGTGGTAGGAGAAAAAAGAAATGAAGAAAGTGATCCTAAAACCCTAGAAGATGCCTTTTATATGCAAATAAAGTTTTCAAAAAGATAGTTGGTGCCCTTAAGCGCCAAATTTTATGCCATAACTTCAAAGGCAAAATAAGAATTGCAGCCAAAGCAATTAATATCCATTATTGAAAGACTACCAAGGAAAAAACTGAATTGTTTCTGTAAATGCAGCCAAAGAGTCACCACGACTAATACATATGATAATTTTTCAAATTTTAAATCTCAATAACCAACACATCAAGTTCGTGCTAAATATCAAGATCACAAAGTTGTCACATAGCACTAAGCTCCATGCTATTAATTATTAACTAACACTTACTCAGTTAATGACGTAGCGGAAGCTTCAACAAAAATAAAAATAAAAGGGTAACTATTGTAGTCCGTTGATTTGCATACAAATACCGAAAAAAAATCTTCTATAACATGTTGATTCAACAAGAATACCAAGAAATAGGCACCAAATGTTCGTTGATTCTTAAAAAATACCGAAATTTTAAAAAAAATTTATTAATTCACCAAAAACTAATTATTCATTACAACCTCAAAGCTAGATATATATAGGGTGGCACAAACCGACCAACCCTAATTTTAATTAGGAAATAAAAATAAAGAAAATCCTAGCTAAAGTAGGAAATCAAATCCCCAACAATATAGGAAAGTCAAATTCTAATCAATGCTAAATTAAAAATAAAAATCTAATAATAATAATAATAATAAATTTTATATTTTATCGATTGTTCTGCAAACTCATTCCAAGGCATGTTGCTCCGCATCATTCCCTCTAGGGTAGAGAAAATTCACCCTCAAATTTTGCCCAAATATTGTGAAAGAAAGTTGTTCATAGATGCATAGAACATCATAAATTGACCATCAACTTCTAATTCCTTCAAAATAGAAGTTAAAAGAACACAAGAGTAAAGAATTTCATCAATGCCAATAAAATCAATATATTCAACATGCTCGACTAACTCTAGCATATTATATTCACGTTTAGGATAATCCTCCATCTCAATCCCTAAATCCTTAGAAGTCTAATGCCTTTCAACTAAGTCAATTATTGTATCACCACTTTCTAACAATTCTCACATTCCTCATCACCTTCATCCACTTCATCAAATATTGGTTCATCTCCAATAACTGCATCTTCATCCTCACCATCATCAGTATCAAAAAATTAGCTCTCTTCATTATACCCTTCTTCCTCCTCATTGTCACTAACCTTAGCATCTGAATATCCATGGCGATTATGATATTCATGTTGGATTGAATTGGCTCGATTTTGATTGCCCATAAGTGCAACCATCCTCTCTATCATTTGTTCCATACGCGTTACTCATCGGTCTAAATCACGTTCATACACATCATCAACATGTATTCTTTTTGGCATGATTAACAAAGATCAGTTCGGCTCTGATACCAATTGACGTAGCGGAAGCTTCAACAAAAATAAAAATAAAATAAAAAATAAAAAGGTAACTATTGTAGTATGTTGATTTACACACAAATACCAAAAAATAATCTTCTACAACCTGTTGATTCAACAAGAATACCAGGAAATAGGCACCAAATATTCGTTGATTCTCAAAGAATACCAAAATTTGGAAAAGAAGAGAAATTTTATTGATTCACCAAAAACTAATTGTTCATTACAACCTCAAAACTAGATATATATAGGATGGCACAAACCTACCAACCCTAATTTTAATTAGGAAATAAAAATAAAGAAAATCCTAGCTAAGGTAGGAAATCAAATCCCTAACAATAGAGGAAAGTCAAATTCTAATCAATGCTAACTTAAAAATAAAAATCAAATCCTAATAATAATAATAAAATTATATCTTCTATCCATTGTTCTACAAACTCATTCCAAGGCTTATTGCTCCGCATCAGTTAAGAACCAATCATATTGGTACTGAGGGCTCAAAAACCTATTAACACTCACTTGTGCTCGGATCAAAACTATCTTTATTCACTCTTACTTGGACGATAGCACTCCCTGTGCTTAAGCTTATCCTACACTCTGTGCATGTTCGATAAGATATAAATATAAGCACTCATGCTCGGCCTCGAGACTTACCTGCTTCTGGCCAACATTTGGTACAGCTCTCACCAGCACTCAAGGTGATCAAATCAACACTAGCATTCTACATATGCTCGGTCCAAAATTCATCAGTATTCTATGCATACACGGTTTAAAATATGCAAGCATTATGTGTGCTCGACAAGCCAGTACTTTATGCGTGTTCGGTTCAAATATTGTTAGCACTCTACACGTGCTTGATCAGGTCTCAATAGCAGTCATATATGCTTAAAGATCAAGTCTCAACAACATTTATTCGTGTTGGAAGACAATCAAGTCTCAACAATACTCATATGTGCTTAAAGATCAAGTCTCAACAGCACTCATATGTGCTCAAAGATCAAGTCTCAACAACATTCATTTGTGCTCGAAGATAATCAAGTCTTAACAATAATCACACATGCTCAAAGATTAAGTCTCAACAGCACTCATACGTGCTCGAAGATTAAGTCTCAATAGCACTCATTCATGCTTGAAGAAAATTAGGTCTCAATAGCACTCATTCATGCTCAAAGATAATCAGGTCTCAACATCACTCGTTCATGCTTGAAGACACATCATTACAAGCACAAGCAAAAAGGACGCAAAAATGTAGTTGGATATAAACTGAGCAATACTCAAGGGGACTTTTGATACCCCAAACCATAAACAAGCCCAAATTTAGGAAGCCTAACATTCTAGGACCCAGTTGAAACTCAGAATCTTATATTAAAAGAAGGCAATCAAGTTAGAAAGAATAAAAGCCTCCTATTTGGGTAAGAAATTCCTATTCCAATGAGATAAAATGCCTTATATACACCCTTAATTTATTCCTTTCAATTCATTCTATTTTTTTCCTAGCAATTATATTATTCTTTATAATGTATTCTAACTTAAGCATCAGAGTCTCTATAGGAGAAATTCCACAAGTCACCCCTTTTTTGGTATTTGTTGGATTCAAGTATTTAAAAACTAGTTATCAGTATGTATGACATGTATGTGGGTATGAAATGTACTTGCTAGTTACCATAAAAATATGTATTATGCATAAAATAAATATTCAAAATCGTATTTTCACGAAAATGCTAACTTTAAACTCAAAAAGTTATTCCTTATGCTGAAACCTTATTTTTTACCAATGGAAATCCGTGAAAATATGACAAAAATATAAACTTCACAATAAAATACAAACTTTACAATAAAAATGCAAACTTTACAATGAAAATGCAAGCTTTACAATAAAAATGATAATGTTACGATGAAAATGAAAAATTTACAATAAAAATACAAACTTTACAATAAAAATGCAAACTTTATGATAAAAATGCAAGCTTTACGAAAAAAATACAAATTTTACTGTGAAAATGTAAAATTTATGATAAAAAAACAAATTGTACGATAAAAATGTGAAATTTACAATAAAAATATAAACTTTAAAGGAAATAAATACAAATATGGAAATTTTAACGTGCTAATGATGGTGAGAATATCAAGTAATCACACTAAATGCAACATTTATACAAATAAAGTAAAAAAGGCAAAACAAACACTCTTGAATCCATTTCCTCTAACCTTATAAGTACCACAACAACTAGTTCACAAAATCACAACCAATATCACTATAACAGTATATAATGAAAATGCTGAAAACGGTAAAAATAATGAAAAAGAATGAAAGTAAAAAGAGAAATTGAGTAGAAGAAAAATATATGCAAAATGAGTGAAAATGCAAATTTGATTAAAAATGATTAAATGGGTCCTCAAAAGACTAATCATTGATATGTGCTTTGATTGAGAAGTGGTTTGATTTGGATTTCAGCTCTAAAATCCTAGAGAAAATGAGTTTCAATGAGTGAAAAGTGTTTTGGAGGACTGATTTTCATGAGTTGATTTGGATTCTAATTAATTCAGTTTGATGTGAAATTGATCATAAGGGCAATAAAAATCTCCTAATAAATAATTTATTCTACTACAGCCTAACTCGAACCTTAAACACTATTTAAATGAGAATAGTTTATATCATTTGAACCCAACTAATTATTAAATAATTATTATAGTTTTAAAAAGTAAAAATTTATCACAATTGATACCTTTAGTAATAGTTATTAGCGACAAATAACTTATTTAAAATAAATACATTCGCCATTAAATAGGCTATTAGTAACTAACATTTATTTGTATCAATTTGTGTCACTAATCAGCTATTTGTATTAATTTGTGTCACTAATCAGCTATTGGTTTATTATTTTTTAGTCTCTAAAAATTTTTAGAAACTACTAAATAACATATTGAGGGGAATAATTATGTTTTTATATATCATTTTTAGCTTAGATATACAATCATCAATCTATTTTTACACCATAAAATTCAAGTACATACCCACTCAGGCTTTGGATTGAATTGACAAGAGTTTGGACCAAAGAAGCTATCAACCATGGAGATGATGATATATTATGCCGTCTTCAAGGGCAAAAATTGGAATGCAATTTTTTTTTAGGGAAATTTGGGTGAGATATAAAAGCAATTGGCCTCAAAATTCTAGGGTTAAGGCCTTAATTTGTGACATGAAAAAAAAAAATATTTTTAGTCCGATTTTTCGGGCCTTTAAGTTCGAGATAGTTTGGTCTAGTCCTTTCTAAGGGATGAATACAGCCCAGGCTCCCCAGCAATGTGTTGGGTTGTTGGCACTCGTGTCCTGTCTGCTGTTACTTCAACCGTGGAAATTAATTTCAAGCTCTCTTGGAGGACGAACCACTGAGTGAGAGTGAAGCCCACATCCAGCTTATTGAGCAACTCCCCATACAAGAAATGTTTATTCTCCTTTTTTTTTTTTCCTTCTTACATTTATAGAAACTAGTCGTGATTTTGCATGAATTGTGAAATAAAATATATATAAATAATTTGAATAGAATAATAATTAAATAAATTACATTAATTTTATTTTTTTAATTTTATTATCATAATTTTTTAGTTACAATAAAATTTATTTTTAAAATTATTAGATTAGTATTAAAGTATGTATAATAGTGTTTTAATTAAAAAAAATTAAGTAATTACTATAATTTTTTAATGGTTTAAAAAAATATTTTGGATGATTTATGGTAAAAAAAATGCGTAATATATAAAAAAATTTTAGAATTTGAATTGTATTGAAATATATATAATAGTATTTTAGTTAAAAAATAATACTAAATAATTATTAAAAATATTTTATTTTTAATAATTTGATACATTAGCTTTTCAAGTGAATCCTCAAATATGTAGGTGAACATTTGTCAAATTTTTGGCTTAATAACTTTAGCAAGGTGGACATTTGTCAAATTTATAACTTAATAACTTTAAGGCTCAACATTTAATATATATATATATATATATATATATATATATATTGGTAGCAATTCTTATTAGTGACAATGACTCCTATTGGCCTACATGTCAATATAAAGTTTTGTATATTCTTTTAGTTTTAACCTTTTCATTGAACAATTCTAAATGCATTATATATGTAACAGTAAGGTAAATTTTTTGAAAAATATTTACATTTTAAAAAAATAAAAAATTATTTTGACGATATTTAATTTCAACTCCATTGCGTTATTTAAATCATATAGTTATACACCATGGTATATATACTTGATGAAATATATATATCTATATATATACATCTATATATCTATATATATAGATGTATATATATAGATATATATATTTCATCAAGTATATATACCAATATTATTGTAAGACAAGTTATTTTTTACTAAACTAACATGGAAACAAGTTTCCACCACTTAAGAATATCCATTATAATAAATGGAAAAACACTTTCCTCCTTTCGAAATACACTAGACAAGCCGTTAAATGTTGAGCTCAGAGCTTCTGCAAGTGCCTTGCTTGCTGGCAGTATGCGGCTGCACATAGAACTTAATGCAAGAGGAATCTCATAAGTAGCACATGGAATGAAGGCGAGCTGCAATTCTGAGGGTGATGCATAAACAATCATGTACTACAATTGAAGTGCATCTGGGTTGGTGTTCACGTGTTCAAGCTCGCAGGCTCAGTGTGTAAGCTTGCTTATGCTTGGTCTCTAACCTTTCATGTTTGTCAGTTGAAATTTTGTGCTTCCTAAAATAAATTAAGGATCACACATAAATTCTCTCCTCTATTTACCCATCTCTGCTTTGAAATTTCTCCCCCACTTCATTCTAACTATTTTGTGACATCAAAAACTGATATCTACAATGGTCTGAAAGATTAAATTACTTTAATCTCTAAGTCCTTAAATCTCTCTCCAACCCATTAAAATCTTGCGCCCATTCACTAGGGTCCCAGACTTTCAAAATTTTCCTTCTGCTTGAATGTTAAATTCCATCGAGCCCATTTTAACTATGATTTCTTTTTTCCCATTCAACAAAGCATAAATAAAAAAATTGCTAAACAAAAAGCAAGAAACAACACTAAATCAGTTTCAAAATTCACTACAGACATTCAAAATGAAATAATGTTTTCTTTTTGATTCATAAACATTTGATTGAAATAAAAGATATAACATAGAAGCATAAAATAAGAAACAATCAAATAACATCTCACTCCCTAATGGTAGTGTGGATGACGAGAGGGTAAGGGTAGGTGTGGTAGTACGGATGACGATGAAGGGTTAGAGGTGTGCTGCGGCCACTACATGAAATGAAATGAAATGCTGGGCAAGTGCGGTGGTAGTCGGATGGACCATCCCGCCATAGTAGGGTGAATGAAGTACCTGTTGGAAAGTGATGCTGCATATTGGGACAGAAATTTTAGATCGCACACAACCCTCTCAATCATCCTCACTCTTTTCACCAATTCCTCCACATTTTCTCTATGCTCCTTTTTTTCTCTCCCTAACATTTGATGCAACACAACTTGTATGGATTTCTTGATGTTCGTGGAGTTAAAATCATCGGCAATGACCAAAACTTCCTTCATATACTCAAGACCGGCCCAGTGATGGTCCAGCAAAAAACCAGAACTTCTTGAAAAAGCGACTCACAACCATTTTTTTCGTCCAGAGCAACCATTTTTTATCTAGGTACAGAGGAGTGTACACAATAAAGAGAACGCTGTCAGGGTGCCAAAAGAATAGCAATAGGATAAAAATTGGTGTTGTAGGCCTTGACATAAACAGTGTGTCGTTGGCCCATCAATTTCCCAAAATACCCCCTCTAGTTGATAGCCCCCTGTATTTGGGGGCAAAAAAGGCACTTCAATTTTTTTATTTAGCAAGCCTGTGACACACTTTTTTTATCATGTCGTGGGCCCGTTAAATGAAAAAGATTGAAGTGTCTTTTTGTCCCCAAATACAAGGGGGCTATTAACTGGAGGGGGGCATTTTGGAAACTTCACGGCCCCATGACACACTGTTCTTTTTTATTCATAAACATTTGATTGAAATAAAAGATATAAATATAGAAGCATAAAATAAGAAATAACCAAATGACATATCACTCCCTAACGGTAGCATGGATGATGAGAGGGTAAGGGTAGGTGCAGTAGTACGAATGGCGACAGAGGGTCGGAGGTGTGCTGTGGTCGCCATATGAAATGAAATGTTGGCCAAGTGCGGTAATGGTCAGATGGATCGTCCCGCCATAGCAAGGTGAATGAAGTACCTCTTGGAAAATGATGTTGCATATTGGGACAGAAATTTTGGATCACACACAACCCTCTCAATCCTCCTCACTCTTTTCACCAATTCCTCCACATTTTCTCTGTACTCCGTTTCTACTCTCCCTAACATTTAATGCAACACAACTTGTATAGATTTTTTTATGTTCATGGAGTTAAAATCATCGGCGATAACCAAAACCTCCTTCACAAACTCAAGACCGGTCAAAGCAGTGACAACCCCAGCAAAAAACTCGAACTTCCAGAAAAAGGGACTTGCAGCCATTTTTTCATCAAGAGCAACCATTATTTATCTGGGTGCACAGGAGAGTACACTACAAAGAGAACATTGTTAAGGTTCAAAACAAATAGCAATAGAATAAAGATTGGTGTCACGGGCCTCGACATGAACAGTGTATCACGGGCCCGTGAATTTTCTAAAATGTCCCATCCAGTTGATTGCCCCCCTGCATTTGGGGAAAAAAAGGCACTTCAATTTTTTTCATGTAGTGGGCCCACGACACACTTGTTTTTGTCATATCATGGGCCTGCTGAATGAAAAAAATGAAGTGCCTTTTTGCCCCTAAATATAAAGGGGTAATCAATTAGAGGGGGCATTTTGGAAAATTCACAGGCCCGTGACACATTGTTCTTTTTTATTCATAAACATTTGATTAAAATAAAAGATATAAACATAAAATCATGAAATAAGAAACAACCAAATGACATCTCAGTCTCTAATGGTAGTATGGATGATGAGAGGGTAAGGGTAGCTGCAAGTGTATGGATGACGAGAGGGTAAGGGTAGCTGTAATTGTATGGATGACGATGGAGGGTCGGAGGTGTGTTGCGGCACATGAAATAAAATGATGGGTAAGTGCGGTGGTGGTCAGATGGATCGTGCCGCCATAGCAAGGTGAATAAAGTACCTCTTGGAAAATGGTGATGCATATTGGGATAGAAATTTTGGATCACACACAACCTTCTCAATCCTCCTCACTCTTTTCACCAATTCCTTCGTATTTTCTCTGTGCTCCGTTTCTGCTCTCCATAACATTTGATGCAACATAACTTGAATAGATTTCTTGATGTTCGTGGAGTTAAAATCATCATTGATGACCAGAACCTCCTTCACATACTCAAGATCGGCCAAAGCGGTGATGGCCCCAACAAAAAACCCAAACTTCTTGAAAAAATGACTCGCAACCATTTTTTTTGTCTAGAGCAACCATTTTTATCTAGGCGTAAAGGAGAGTACACTACAAAGAGAACATTGTCAGGGTGCCAAACGAATAGCAATATGATAAAGATTATCGTGGACCAGTGAATTTCCTAAAATGCCCCCTCCAATTGATAGCCCCCTGTATTTGGGGGCAAAAAAGGCACTTCAATTTTTTACATTTAGCGGGCTCATAACACACTTTTTTTGTCATATCATGGGCCATCTAAATGAAAATTTTAAAGTGCCTTTTTGCCCCTAAATACAAAGGGGTAATCAACTAGAGGGGGAATTTTGGAAAATTCACGGGCCCGAGACACACTGTTCTTTTTTATTCATAAACATTTAATTGAAATAAAAGATATAAATATAGCAGCATAAAATAAGAAACAACCAAATGACTTCTCACTCCCTAATGGTAGTATGGATGACAAAAGGGTAAGGGTAGCTATAGTTATACGGATGATGACAGAGGGTTAGAGGTGTGCTGCGACTGCCACATAAAATGAAATGTTGGGCAAGTGCAGTGGTGGTCGGATCAACCGTCCCGCCATAGCAGGGTGAATGAAGTACCTTCTGGAAAATGATGCTGCATATTAGGATAGAAATTTTAGATCACACACAACCCTTTTTAATCCTCCTCACTCTTTTCACCAATTCCTCCACATTTTCTTTATGCTCATTTTTTGCTCTCCCTAACATTTGATACAACATAACTTGTATGGATTTCTTAATATTTGTGGAGTCAAAATCATTAGCGATGACTAGAACCTCCTTCACATACTCAAGACCGGCCAAAGCAATGATGGCCCTAGCATAAAACTAGAACTTCTTGAAAAAATGACTCACAACCATTTTTCCACCCAAAGAAACTATTTTTTATTTGGGTGCAGAGGAGAATACTATAGACGGTGAAGTTTAACGCGCGTCCAAGTTTATTACAACCACGATACTATTTGAACTCAAGGCTCTAGGGAACACATTAACCACTGTCACAAAGATATGGCGTGGAGATGAGGAGTCGCCACCCAGGGTAATAACTGGGACAAATCGAAAGTGGTCGTAACTCGATTCTCTAATACAAGCTAGCACCACAACCAAGAGTTCTGGATACGGAATACCAACTTTTTTTCATCTCGTGTTCATTTAGAATTAGTTTATCAATTACTATCTTATCCTCTAATTACATGCAATTTCATATAAACCCTAATTAAACATCCATCAATCCCAAAGGCAACAAGTCATGAAAAAGCATATAAGAAATGCATTCATACAAAACACATCCAACCCTAAGTTAGTTTAATCTACATATTTTTAATTAAAATGAGCTAAGTTTACATATTTTAATTTACAAATGAACCTAAAGCTAATGGGTCTAATTCCTACTCAATTTTATTTAAATGAGCCTAAATCTATTTATTTTATTTCTAAAATAGGCCTAAGTTTACAAATTATGAAAAAGGCTTAATTAGTGGGCCTAATTCTACATATTTTAATGTAATATGGCCTAATTCTACAAATTATGGAAAGAGAATTAAGTTGATGGACTAAATATAAATTAAATTAAATTAACCTAAGTGGGCCTATGTCTAAATTAATTAAGTGGGCCTAAATTATCTCTAACCTAAAATTTAAATTTAATTATGAGTCTAAAAAATTAAATTAGTTAATTAAATCCTAATCCTAATTAAATTATTAAACCTATTAGATAAAGTGAATCTAATTAATTAGCCTAAGACCAAAAATTATGAGCTTAAACACAAACAAACATAAAAACATGAGAATTAATAAAATAAACATAAAAATAATCATAAAAAATAATAAACAAATAAATTAACTAAAACATGTATCTAATGATTTCTAACCTAATTCTAATTAATTATAGGCCTAAAGATCAAATTAATTAACAGACAAATAAATTAATTAACAAGAACCCTTAATTCTATTCACTTTAAATCTAATTCAATTTTAATAAAAATCTTAATTATCTCTATAACCATTGATTTTAATTACTTACCCAATTGAAACCCTAATTACTAATCAATTAATTAAAATAAGATCTAAAACACACATATAGGATTTCATTATTCTCACTATTGGGGCTATTACAATAATCTACTAAAAAATTAAATTAAAAGTAATAATACAACCCATAAAACAAAATAAATACAAAAAACAACACAAAATAAAAAATAAAATAAAAAGACTGTAAAATTCTACAGGGATTAAATCCATGAATCTTCATAGGTTTTCTCGATTCAATCATGCGTTCATCCCCACTAAAACATGAAATGAAAAAAAGAGGTTAGAATGAATTAAAAATAAAGAAAATAAAATCAAATAAAAAGAAAAGAGAAAGAAGATGAATGAAGATGGTGCAGTATTGATTTGCTCCTCAGAGTGGTGTGAATCACTGTTGTTTTGAATAAATCTTCAACAGTTGAACTTTTTCTCAAAAGGCTCACTGCTCCTTTAAAACAATACGTAAAAGAGAATTTTTTTGGCTCTGTGTACGCAGGTGTGTGTGTGCTGCGTCTTTTTCAAAAAAAGGTTTTTTTCATAGGAGAGTCAAGTTGGGTTTATATAGAAAAATCATAGCTAAAAGACGTATTCTCCTATAAGTTACAGGAGATAAAGTTTAGGTTTAAACAAGACTTTTATTTCTAGAAAAATCCAAATAAATCATAGAAAAAGGATTTATCACATCATTCCACCAATCAAAAAATAAGAAAAAATAAATTTTTATTTACTGAAAAAGAAAAATAAAAATAAAAACAGACGGATGCAATCGGAAGAATATAATCCCGATCAAGATTATGTATTTCCAATCGGAAATATATAATTCCGGTCGGAATTACATATTTTCGACCGAAAATGTGTAATTCCGACTGGAATTACATAATTCTGATCGGTTCAGTTTTTTTTAAACTTTTAATTATAAAAAGACCCCTAAAAAAAATAAAATCTAACAAATTAAGTCATTTAAAAACCAATTAAATCCCCTTGAAAATACATCTAAACCTTTTGAGATTTCAAACTTCAAATATTGAAGATCATTTATAATATTTTCATTATCGGAGTCCTCCTGTCGCATCCATACTCTAGTCATCCCGAAATTGGGTGTTTACAAGTACACTGCAAAGAGAACATTGTCAGGGCGCCAAATGAATAGTAACAGGATAAAGATTGGTGTCGCGGGCCCTAACATGAATAGTGTGTTGCTAGCCTGTGAATTTCTCAAAATGCCCTCTCAAGTTGATAGCTCACTTGTATTTGGGGGCAAAAAAGATACTTCAGTTTTTTTTTGTTATTTAGCGGGCCTGCGACACACTGTTCATGTTGGGCTCGTGACATGTAGCATTACCCTATTGCTATGGGTAATGATACATGTCGTGGGCCTGCTAAATGATAAAAAAAATTGAAGTGCCTTTTTTGCCCCCAAATATAGAGGGCTATCAATTAGAGGGGGCATTTTAGAAAATCTACAGGCCTGCGACACCAATTTTTATCCATAGCAATAGGTAATCATACATGTTTCGGCTCCGACATGAACAGTGTGTTGTGGGCCCATTAAATGACCAAAAATTGAAGTGCCTTTTTTGTCCCTAAATATATGGGGGCTATCAACTTGAGGGGGCATTTTAGAAAATCCACAAGCCCGCGACACCAATTTTTATCCATAGCAATAGGTAATCATAAATGTCGCGGCTCTGACATGAACAGTGTGTCGTGGGCCTATTAAATGATAAAAAATTAAAGTTTCTTTTTTGTCCCTAAATATATGGGGGCTATCAACTGGAGGAGGCATTTTGGAAAATTCATGAGCCCGTGACATACTATTCATGTCGGGACCCGCGACACCAATTTGTATCCATAGCAATGGATAATGGTACATGTCGCAGGCCCCAACATGAACAATATGTCACGGGCCACTAAATGACAAAAAAATTGAAGTGCCTTTTTTGCCTCTAAATACATGGGGGCTATCAACTGGAAGGCGACATTTTGAAATATTCACGAGCCCATATGAATAGTGTCATGGACCTGCTAAATGACAAAAAAGTAAAGTACATGTAACGTAAAAGTAAAGTATATGAAAAATAAAGTTACCTTAAAATTTCCCTTATATGAATTGGTAGCCATTCTTATTAGTGACAATGACTCCTATCTTGACTTCCAAAAAAAACTGTCATTTACTAATTATATGTGTTTATTATACATGCCAATCTAAAGTTTTGTATATTCTTTTAGTTTGTAACCTTTTTATTAAACAATTCTAATTAAAATGCATTATATATGTAATAGTAAGGTAATTTTTTTGAAAAATACTTACAATTTAAAAAAAATCATTTTGACGATATTTAATTTCAACTTCATTGCACTATTTAAATTATATAGTTCAATATATATATATATATATATATATAT
>CATIWM010152630.1:0-14589 GCA_949671775.1 Mallotus repandus | reverse complement strand
TTTTTTCCTTCTGCTTCAGGCCTTTATATAGGCCATAACACATACAAAAAAACAAAAAACCTTTTGAAAAAATTTTCTTCCTTCTATGGCTGCACCGAAATCGGTGCAGCCATTTTTGACTTTTTTTTTTTTTTTTTTTTTAATAATTTCAAATGTGGGCTCCACTCCACTTAGGAGGGACCCATCAGAAACCACTATGAGTTAACCAAGCCGCCTGAAAATGGAAAGGTCTCGTGTTAGTTGGAGGGGGAGGAATGCCAAAGAATTAAGCAAAATTGGTCTATGATCAGATTTAATTCTAGGAAGATGTCTCATAATTGCTTTCGAGTAAATTGTACACCAGGATGATGAGGCTAAAGCCCTGTCCAAGCGCTCTTTTACTTCATTTTGCTCCCAAGTATATTTCAGACGAAAAAAACCAACATCAATGAGCTGAGCAGAATTAATAAAATCACTAAATCAACGACAATTGGAAAAAGGAATATGATAATTGCACATTGTTTCTTCTTTGCCCAGATACGTATTGAAATCTCCAATGAGCAACCAAGGAGGTGTTGATGAGTCTTGTAACATCTTGAGGTCCCTCCATAACTTCTCTGTAACTGTAGCTATAGGGCTTCCATAGACATCAGTACAAATGGAAGAAATTCCATTAAAAGCAATACTGAAATGAATAAATTGATTACTGGTATGAAGGACTTGAAGGGTAACTGAATCTTCATCCCACAACACCCAGATTCCCCCAACAAAACCTTTAGCATCTTCTCTAAAAGAGTTCTTGAACCTCAAATCCTTAATGATAGACTCACATATTTTCGTTTGTTAGCTTCGATAATTAAAAAAAAAAAGCTCTATACTTTTATGTTATAATCAATCAATTAGAATATATTTAGTTATTTAGTACAAAAATTTCATCTTTTTCTTTGAAAAAAAATGAATCTTTTATTCATTTAAAATAAAAAATACATCTTGATTAATATATAATATAAATAAAAAGTAAGAATACAAAATCTTACACAAATTGTGAAATTTATTGTCTTTATTCTTCAATTATATTGATAGAGCTCTTTTGATTTGTAACTCGGTAATCTATACGCTCCACTAAAGGCGTTGATTATAAAAAATATCGTGAAATTTCTCATCGTTATCTCTAGTCTTTAAATGAGTTTGATTGTCGAACTATTAATATAAATTTCACAAAAAAGAGAGGAAAACACCTAAATTCCATAAAGGATATTAAGAATTCCATAAAAGAAGATTTCAAAATCGATATAAAAAATGATATGTGGTAGTCACAAAAGTTTTTAAGGAAGAAACAAAGAGAGAAAAAAGAAAGGCCGACGACTAAAATTTCATTTTTTTTATCAAGCAAAAAAAAACAACAAATCCTTATATGCACAATAATACCAAAACTACAACTAGCTACGTGCATCTCCATCTATCTAACATTATATTAGCTTACTAATAGTTGAAATTTAATAAAAATATGTAAACCACTGATTTTTATTGTTAGGTTCTTTTTATTCTTGTATCATTTTTTTTTCTTTTCATCTCCAGACTCCACAAAACCACCACCGCTCCTTATAATTTCAATCACTGCCTCCACAAATAATTTTGGCCACCACTTCAAATTGTTTTATAGTTGTTTTTGAACCCTAAATAACCTAACTTTATCTTTTTCTTGGAAGCCACCCACAGTCGCCTCAAGTAAGAAAAAAGTCACTCCTTCTCTTGCCGCTGCCTTTGGTTTTTTTCGCTATTTTTAGAGATTTTCGCATAATTATAGTTGTAACTTTTAATTTTTTTTATTTTTGTAATAATTTGTAGTGATGTAAATTTCTGAAAGGATCTAGTTCTTGGTTAAAATTTCCATTCCTTTCTTTTAGATTTAGGCTTTGGAAAGGCTAAAAACATTCAATTTCATGATGATCTTTGTTGCATCAATTGATTGAAATTTTTGTTAAATTATTGTATTTTTAGTTAAAAGCTTTGTTGAATTTCGTGTCTATTGTTGATTTTTGGAATTTTTAAGCTCTTGAATTTGTTGGTTTTTCCTTACAAGGAACCTTTTTCACATGCTTTATAATGAGCTCTTTATTGAGCTCTGTAATGAGCTGTGGAGTAAGCCTAACAAGCCCAGAAACAAGTAGAGCTCGAGCTTCGCTTGAGTCATGCTCGAATTTCAGCAAGCCGAGCTCAAGCTTTACTTTTGAAAAATTTATTGAGCCCAAGCTCCTTTTTTTTACTGAGCCAAGCTTGACCTTTTCATAGCTCTACTCAATTCCATCACAGCTCCATTATCAAACTATGAAATATTTTCAAACAAGCTATTGAGATTTTTTTTTATTGACTTTTTTTTCTTATACCTTTTGTTAAAGTCATTACTAATATAAAGTCTTAATATTTTTTTGCCCAAAAATCAATTATGCAAGCCCACCAAAATCTTTTAAAGATTTAATCTTTTAGAAGATTTCACTAAATCTTTAAAAGATTTTTGGACAACTTGCAAAAATTTGTATGGCCACTTGTCCAAAAAAAAGATTTTGTACTTAATAAACAATCAAGATTGCCAACTTGCAAAGCAACTTGCTTGTAAATGTCAAAATAAATTGGCTAACTTGCATGGATGCAATGAATTTGGAAAAAGCAATCATTACTCATTGCACTATAAATAGGGGATGTGTATGGCAATGAGAAAAAACAATTTTTTAGTGAAAATCAAGTGAGAGAAATTAGCAAGAGAAAATAAATTGTATTGTATGTGAGTTGAGTGGTACTAGTACGAGAGGTTGTTAGAAAAGGGTGCAGAGTGAAAAGTGAGTTTGAGTGTGTGGGTAGTGTATGTGTTTGAGTGATAAAATAATTTTTGTGTTGTAATAATGAATTTATTTTTAGTGAAAAATATTTATTATTCACTATTTTATTATTCCATTTTTCAGGTGTTATTTTATTATTTTTTACACTCAAACTCAACAAGTGGTATCAGAGCCTACTCGGTCGAGGGTCCGATTACCGGCATTTTAAGTACAAAAGCAGTTGTACAAGGGAGATTTTACACGTGCACAATTTGAAACTATGAAGCTCATTGGTTTGGAACCATGCTTACTTAGTAAAATGTGAGGCTACTAAATCCAAGTTATTGTGGCGGAATCTGGTAATGTCGGTGCTATTAAAAAATTAAATAATAATAACTATAGCATGTAGAAGACTTACATGGAGTCATACTTACAAGGTCAAGACCTCTAGGAGGTTGTTGCTAGCTAGGACTGAGACTACACCACCACCACCACCAGATGATGTTGGCAATCTCAAAAAATAGAGAATTAATATTGGGAAAGCCATGTTCGTCATTAAAACAACCATAGAAGAGGGGGTGATGGAGCACATTGGAGATGCTACCACACCAAAAGAAGCTTAGGTTTCTCTTGCTTTTACATTCTCAAAGAAGAATGACGCCAGACTTCAACTATTGGAAAATGAACTAATGTCACAAAAAGATATGACAATTAGTAAGTATTTTACCAAAGTGAAGTCCTTATGCTAAGAAATTGCTGAGTTGGATAAGGCATCCAGAATAGCCAACAGTAGAATGAGGAGAATTATCATTCATGGACTACGACCTCAGTACCATAGTTTTATGGCTGCAGTTCAAGGTTGGACCACACAACCTTCAATCAAAGAATTGGAGAATTTGTTGGGAAGTCAAAAAAATCTAGTAAAATAAATAGTTAAAGTCTCCTTAAATAATGAAGAGGTGGCACTCTTTACCAACAAGAAGAAGAATCAACCTTGTGGTAAGAATGGAGGGGAAAAAATGTAATAACCAATCAGAGGGGGCTCAATAGAAGTAACAACACAATAATCAATAGTTTAAGAATTTTAGATGTCAGAATAGTGAGTGTTTCAACTGCAGTAAGAATGGACACTAAGCTGGAGATTATTGGTCTAAGAAGAAGACTGTTTAGAGCAATGCAGCAATAACAAGTAATTTCCACCAGGATAAACTAGAATGGGATGTTGAAGCTTTATTTGTAGATTTAATACAAGTTAAAGAGTGTTCCAGTTCAGAGATTGTGGAAGTCCCTAGCTTTATGGCTACGATAATAAAAGAGGAGTAGGCCTCCATTGCTTCAAGTTCTCATAGAATTGATTATAAGAAATGTTGGATCTTTGATTTTGGTTGTTCCAGTCACATGATAGGAGATAGAATCAAGCTTTGTAATACTTCAAAATGCAAAGGCAAGCGAGTTATGAAAACTACAAATAACTCACAGTTACCAATCAATCTGATTAGTGACACGATGATCACTTCATGTTCAAATCAACATTAGGTGTAATTAGATGATGTGTACAAAATATCAGGTATGAAAAAGAATCTTTTATCAATTTTAGAGTTGATAGATTCTGGTAACTTTGTTGTGTTCAGCGCCAAAGATGTTAAGGTTTGTCAACAAGTTAAAATAGTTAACACACCAATAATAGAGGGACAAAAGGTGGATTCCATGTTCCATGTATGTCTTGTTAGTAGAATATGCTTATGTGGTGAAGACAAAAGGCAGTGATACAACTTACTTGTGGCATGCACGATTAAGACATGTCAACTACCATAAGCTAAAGATGATGATGAATAAATCTTCACTAAGAGGGCTACCTAATCTTGATGTTCACACTAATGTAGTTTGTACTGGATGTCAGTATGGAAAGGCACATCAACTTCCATTTGAGGAGTCATCATTCAGAGCCAAATAGTCGCTAAAGTTGATTCACTTAGATGTGTTCGAGAAGGTGAATCAGTCATCAATAAATGGAATGCATTATCTAGTGATATTTATTAATGATTATTTGAGGTATGTCTAGGCTTATTTCATGAAAAAAAAAACTAAAACTCTAGCAAAATTCAAAGAATTCAGATTGATGGTTGAAAGTGAAGTTGGGAGCAAAATTCAGTGCCTTCATAATGATAATGGGGGAGAATACATCTTTGATGAGTTCTCAAGTTATCTTACTAATTCAAGTTATCTTACTAATGCAAGATTAGGCGACAAATGACTTGTCTCAACACACCATAACAAAATGGTGTTGCAGAGAGGAAGAATAAATATCTAATAGAAATATGTGGGAGTATGTTGCATGCCAAGAATGTCCTTGGAAGATTTTGGGCTGAATGCATGAGAACAACAACTCACATAATCAATAGACTTCCTCAACTAAAGATGAGATTTATGTCTCCATTTGAGAAGCTGTGGAACTTAAAACCTATAGTGAGCCACTTTAAAGTATTTGGTTATGTTTGCTATGTATTTGTACCTTATCATCTACGTAGCAATTTCGACAAGAAGGCAATCAAGTGTATCTTTATGGGCTATGATGAGAATATAAAAGGATGAAGATGTTGTGATCCTACAAATAGCAAATGCTATATTTCATGAAACATTGTATTTAATGAGACATCATCATGGTGGACACCAGAGTATGTTGCACTTTCTCGCTCCAATGAAGTAAAACAATTGCATGAAAAGTGTGAGGAGCAATTAATAAAAACTTAGCATAGTCTAGAGCCTGTCACGTAATCTCAATCTCAAGAAAGGCCATGGCAGACTGGTGTGTATCAAAAAATAAATGATGAAGATCAATAAGCAGTCGAGATGCTAGAAGAACAACTTGTAGAATAGGAACATCACCAATACAGTTGAGAATATCAACCAAGGTGAAAAAGAAAAATTCCCAAATATGCCAATTTTGTAGTGGTGGAAGAAGAAAAAGAACCAACATCCTTTGAGGAGGCATCACAAAAAGCAGAATAGAGAGAAGCCATGGAAGAGGAGATTAGAGCTCTTACTGAAAATTAAACTTAGGATTTGGTGCCAAAACCTGACGATGTGAAACTCATTTCATGCAAGTGGGTGTACAAGATCAAGACTCGTATAGATGGCTCAATTGAGAGATACAAAGCTTATCTGGTAGCACGAGGATTCTCATAGTAGTATGGACTAGACTATAATAAAACATTTAGTCTAGTGGCTTAGATTGTAACTGTTAGTGTTATGTTAGCACTCGCTACAAGTAAATTTTGAAACTTATGGCAGATGGATGTGAAATATGCTTTTTTAAATGGAGAGTTGGATTAAGAGATATATATAGAGCAGCCTAAAGGATTTGAAAACAAGCTCAATCTTGAGTATGTTTTCAAATTGAAGAAGGTGATATACGGGTTAAAGCAAGCCTCTAGAGCTTGGTATGGTAAGATTGTTGAATTTCTTATTTATAGTAACTATGGAGTTGCACTAGCTGATTTGAATTTATTTGTCAAAGCTTGAGAAAGGAAGCTAGCAATAATCCTTGTTTATGTTGATGATCTCATCATCACTGAAGATGTTGATAATGAGATCTGTCAGACCAAGAAGAATTTATTAGTCTGGTTTCAGATGAAAGAACTTGAGGAGCTGAATCACTTTCTTGGGTTGGAAGTGGAGCACACAAAGGAAAGGTTATTCCTATATCAGGAGAAATATGCAAGGAATCTTCTTTAAAATTATGGAATGCTTGACTATAAACTTTTTGCTCTTCCAATAGAGGTGAACTCCAAATTAAGCTGAACAGAAGGCAAACATTTTCAACAATATATTGAATTTTTATTTTTTTTTCAATGGATGTGTACTTTACATATATGTAATATTTATTCTTATTGTAACTTTTTTAATTTAAATGCCATTATAGACAAAAAAAAAAAAGCTCTGAATGTCATTTAGCGATAGATTTTTCGGTTGCTAATAAAGGAATTTTATGTGGCTAAGTAGATGTTTAAGGTAAATTTGTTGCTTATTTAGCAATGGAAAATGTATTCCGTCGCTAATTTAGCGACATAAAATCCATTCTGTCACTAAATTTAGCAATAAAAAATTCATTTCATCGCTAAATTAGTGACTGAAAAGCAAAATCCCTCGCTAAACTTAGCGACAGAAACCAAAATCGGTTGCTAAACTTAGCAACGGAAACCAAAATCTGTCGCTAAATTTAGCGACGAATTTATTTTCCGTCGCTAAACTTAGCGACGAATTTATTTTCCGTTGCTAAAATTTAGCGACGAGCATTTTACCAACTAAAAAAATTGATCACAATTATGTCGCTAAGATATTTAACAATGGATTTTTAAGTGTTAGCAATAGTCGTTAAATCGCTAATTTTTTGTAGTAAAGTCCCCTAACAAATTACAATTGCTTTCCTAATATTTTAAATAGTTAACTAATAAGTCTATATTTTAGTAAGAGAATTTTCATTTAAAAAAATTAAATTTTAGAATTATATTTAATTCATTTATAATTTGTAAGATTTAAAAATCTAATAATATATTATATTAATATAAATTTTGTTATTCACCAATAATTTTTAGTAGAATGATTATTGTGAATGTCCTAAATAATAATACATACATGATAAAATTTTCAATACCACATTGAATTTCTATGTCGTTCAACCCCACTTGTTGAAGTTTGACGATAGCAAGTTGTTAACCATTCAGAATAATCATCCCAACTCATGTGCTCCTGATAATATGTAACATACTATTCGACGTGCATCCTCTATTCAAATTGGCTAACATCTTCAAGACATCCTCTTGGTGAAAATGCAAGAAAGAAATCATTACTTTCAAAATATTCTTTGACTTAATTGTTGAGACTCACCTAGATATGGAACTTAAAATCTGTATGGTTGATCATGCATATATGACTGCTAATTTCCGTATGGCATAGCATGTGCATATGATGGATCATAACTAGATAAGTGAGACCGAGACCAACTATCTTGAAAATTTACCATTTCATAATTATCTAATGATGTTAAAAATATGACTTATGTATATCTCCAAGACTTATAGACCCAAAATTAAGAGAGAGATCTTGTTCATCTTCTTGAAACATTGCACTTTTGCCTTTATATTTCTTCCCTATTTCCCTATGTCTCTCGCGTCTTGATCCATGATCTTTATCTTGAGTTGTATGAGTAAAATTTGCTTCACATGAGAATGGGCTAAAAGGTTGACTTGGCTCATTATCCATATATCATTGATCACCTCCGCTCCCACCATAACCACCACAATCACCTCCACCACCACCACTACTATCATCCTTATCATTAGTAGATATTTTACTCATGAAGTCATTAGTAGATGAACTACTATAAGAGCCTACTTCTTTAACCATGACTTGATCAACATTAATGTCCAATTCTTGAGCATGCATTGCAACATCAGGGTGAGGGGACCCATCTTGATCATCCATATGTGATGGTCTGATCCACTCAAATAACAGATCCTCTGATGTTGTAACAAGATCTAATGAATCTTGATGAATAACACCATCATTCTCTACCTCTATATCATGCAACATTAGTTTCATATTATAATAACAAAATACTAATTGCTCAAGTCTAGCGTAAGGAAGACGATTTCTTTATTTTGTATGGATTAATGCAAAAGTGCTCCAATTTGCTCATATGCTAAAGATGAAGATGTCTGGGCTAATATTCGCATTGCCAAATTTTTTAATGTAGATGCACTATTGCCATAAACCATCCACCAACCAGCTGCCATAAAAATAAAAAAAATAATTTAAGTTATATTATTTTAAATTTTATATTTCAAATATTTCAACGATATATTTGATATATCATTTTTTGATTAAGAATTCTTTTGACTCAGAAATATTTTCTTAAATATCATGGATATTTTCTGATATCACGAAATTTCATGTGAAATATTATTAAAATAATATAAGCTATTGTTTTTATATCAGTACCTGTGGATATATATATATATATCCGTCAATATATCCATCTATATATATAGATATTTAAGTCCGTGGTGGCATTTGTGATGATGTAGACAGTCAACATGGAAGCTGTCAGTTCACATCTCAATGATTATGAGTCCACGTACTCAAAAACATTGCCACGGATGCGTATACCATTCCACTTAATGAAATAAAATTAATGGTTAATTTTTTCACCACTTACTGAACTCAATTATTAACAATTAAACTTTCAGAATTTAGCTGTAAAAATTGTATAACTTTTAGGACTAAAATTATTATTATCCCTGAAGATTTTGATCTTTTATCGGATGCTTTCTAGAGGGTATTATGTCTTATGTCTTGCTGTGGAAGGACGGGCCTTGTCTTTTTCGTTTAATTTGGTAGTTGTTGTTATTATTATTGTTATTATTATTGTTAAACTTTCTTGACGTATGTTAGTTGCAGAGACCGCCATGCTAACAGGGTAATGACACGTTATCTCAATGAAAAAAGAACGACAAAAGCAAATTTCGAAGTTCGGTGTGAAATCAAGAACGGGTTAACTTTGCCTAATAACTACGGACACATAGCATTATTTCCCTCAAGTGCGTGCGTATATGTAATTTTTAATTTTTAAAAATTCATCACGTATAAATTCAACTTTTAATCATTATCTCAATATTTTTATTTAATTTTTATTAAATAATTTTAAGATAAAAAAATTTTAAAATAAAATAAAATTGATAAAAAAAATCTTTAAATTTTTTATGGACTTCTATAAATTTTATAATATAAATAATAAATTTAGCTGCATGATTATTTTAATTTTTACAAAGTAAAATATACTTTTATTAATAAATATTATTGGAAAATAAAATATATTCTAATTCAATAATAATTAAAATAAAATAAAATAAAAGTAATTACTAATCAAAGTAATCACAGAATTTTTCATAAATTTAATATTTTATTAATATCAGTATTTTATATTTAATTTTAATGAAAGGAAAATTCTTAACTTGCACTATCATATTTAATTTGATGAAATGTGCTTGACCAAATGTCTATTTGTAAAATTATAAAAGTTACGAAGGTTTAAATTTTTTGAACCAAGAGTCTAGAATATTAATAATATGAGATAAGGGTTAAATTGGATTCCAAAAATTTAACTTTTATTTTTTTGATTTTTTATAGGACCTTTTTCTTTCAAATTTCGATTATATTATATCCTAATCTAAAAACCTTTTACAACTAAGAACTATAGATTAAAAAAATTAATTTTAATGGTTGATTGAAAAAAAATTAGTTTGAATAACAAATGGAATTGATGAAATTTCTTTTACATTGTACGTTTGCAACATTTTTAAAATTTTGAAGTTTTTAGAATTATTTTTGTGAAATTTTTATAAACTTAGAACAGTTAATATATATATATATATATTTAAAGATTTTCAAAAATTTAAATTTTACAAGTGAGATATATTTTTTAAAAAAATGATGTAAATTTAATAAATATTTAAATATTTAAAAATTTAAAAATTTAAAAAATTTACAATCAAGTGATCTATATTTAAAAAAAATTTAAAATATTTTTATATGCTAAAAAATTAAAAATTTTATAATCAAATGATTTACATTTAACTAAAAATTTTTATTAATTTATTTTAGTCAAATTCTTTTTTATTGCTCGAAAATTAAAATTAAAATTTTCTTTGATTTACAAGATTTAATTATAAATTTTTTTAATTTAAAAAAAGAATCTAATATGATATATGTTTCAAAGAAAAAAGATCCTATTAAAATATATATATATATATATAACTGGAGGATTGAAGTTCCAATTTGGCCCTTGTCCTTGTCTCAAACAGTATTTGTATTTGTATTTGTTATGCTCACACGAATTATCGAATAGTACAGAAGGCGTGGCCCCACGCACAGTATCTGATTGGAGAACACGGTTATAAACACTTCAAGATTTAATTAAGACCAGTGATCATCCATCACTGCAATTCGGTGTCCATTTATTGATTCTCTGTCAATTGATGATGACGACAACGACCAGAGCGAAGACGACGTCACCTCCGCCTATTTAATTACGTGATGTGCCTGGTCTTCACTTCAGTTTCACTCTGCAGAAGTGAGACTAATTAATTAGAAGAAACAAATGGGGAGAGGGAAGGTGCAGCTGAAGCTAATCGAGGATAAAAGCAGTAGGCAAGTGACATTCTGCAAAAGAAAAACCGGATTGATGAAGAAAGCTAGGGAGCTGTCCGTCCTTTGCGACGTCGAAGCCGCCGTCATCATCTTTTCCGGCACTGGCAAGCTTTATGAGTTCTCCAGCGGCGACGGGTACGCTTTTCTTTTTTTTATTTTCTTTATGTTTATTTATTTATTTCGCTGATCAGATCATATCTTATCATATCATATCTTAATTCCGTTTCTGGTTTTGTGTTCATCCGTGCGATATTGCATTATATGTGGGATTTGTTTGAAAATATCTGCAGTGCAGTAGAGCAGGTTTACATGAGATTCTAATAATTGTAGAAGACTCTAATAGGCCAGCAGTTAGTGTTTAGGTTTTTAGCCAGTGCATGAACCGCAGCTAGCTAGAATTCTTGCATTAGAACTAATGGGCCAGCAGTTAGTCTTTAGGTTTTTAGCCAGTGCATGAACCGCAGCTAGCTAGAATTCTTGCATTAGAAGAGAAGTTGGTGGAATTGCTCGATGGATTTGGATTTGGATTTGGCCATGGAATGGAATAGACACCATTACCAAACAAAATCTTGACATTGCACAAAGGAAAACCTAAAATAAATGTTATATAAGATTCAGGAAAACATTGGCAAAAAAAACAAAACATAAATTAAATTGTACCATAGTACTTCTTCCATTCCAAATTAATTATCTTTTTTTAATATTACATTTGAATTAATAAAGTATTTTTTTTTAAGAAAAGAAAGCAGTTAATAGGCTAATAAAATAGTTAAATGAAACTAAATTATCCTTTTTTAAATATATTCAAAATTTATACTTCTTCTGTTCCTAAATAATTATCGTTTAAGGTTTGTTCACATATATTAAGAAACGTATTTAATATATGTATAAAATATTATGCTACCCTTATAATAATTATTAACTTTATATAGAGTTTCAAAATAAATAAATATTTATTCAATTAATTCTCATATATTAAATAAGGGCGAAATAGGAAAAAAATAGTTAATATGCATTGGTAACTTACAACGACAATTATTTAGGAATAAAATTAGACTTTTAAAATAATAATTATTTAGGAACAGATGGAGTAGAATTTTACAAAATCAATTAGATAAGATTAACATAAAAATAAAATAGAAAAGAAAAATTAATGTTGCATTACATATATAAAAGTGACAATTAATTTAAAATTTTTTTATTTGAAAAAGAGACAATTAGTTTAGAACGGATGAAATAACATACAATAATATAATTATTCTACATTATTTTTCAATGATTTGTATTTTTCTTAATATGAAAATTTCTACCTACATCGATTTAAAATATATAATTTAAGTGTTTTATACTTTGCCAATAAAAATGAGTTGGTATCTTTTATATTATAAATTCAATCATAAAATACACTTAGCTAATAAAAATAAAATATATATATAGAAAAATAAAATATGTATCTTTATAATAGAAATCCAACCGTAAAATATAACATCAAGCTTATTTAATATCATATTGTTCATAAAAAAACGTGTATTGTGATAAATGCACCGCTCCACTTTGGCAAAAATCTTCACATATTGAATAAATTGCACGAGGTTGTTGTACATAGATATAATAAATTTATGCAAGGGCATGATTGGTTTAACTGTTTACAACAGTTGATAGCGGATAGCTGTTAGCTGATAAATATAAAGTGTTTAATAAAATTTTATTAGCTGTTACTGTTTGTATGTTAAATGACGAGTTAAATATTTTGGTAGTCATCAAACTTTGCACTGATTTCATTTTGGGTACTAAAGTTCAATTGGTTTCATTTTGGTAACCAAATTTTGATTTAAGTGTCATTAACCGGTCTCCTGGTGGCGTTTTACTGATATGGCATTCGAATTTGAAATATTTAAAGAATATTCGCCAAGTCAGTATACCAATTCAGATTGGTGACTGAAATGAAATTAATTGAAGTTTGGTACCCAAAATGAAATAAATGTAAAGTTGGGTGACCCCATTAATTAACCATGTTAAGAAAATTATTTGAACCATATTAAACAAATCATATTTAACTCATTAATTAATCATATCAAAATAAAAATAGAGAATTTACTGACAAAAGTAATATTGAATTAAATATCAATAAGAGTTAACTACTTTGTACCAATAAAATTTAAAATATAGTTATTTTTCTATCACCTTTAATTAATATCAGATATATAATTTAAACATAAACATATAAACTATATAATTTATTAAATCAAAAGTTGATTTATAAAAAAAATTGAACATTTATTTATTTATTTATTGAAAAAGTGCCTATTGATTGAGTTCAAAAAATTAAAAAAGATTCATGTATCAAATTGTATAAGTATGATGTCATTATCAAAATATAGGTTAATAATAAGTCATAAGGGATGAACTTCGAGTTTAATGTTGTTTATATAATAATTATTATTGTTATATTTATAAAAATTAAAATAATAATAATAATAATTTTATAATATTATTAAATTATTAATAAATTTCTAATAATTTATATTATATTATATTAATAAATGAGATTAAATTATATCATAATAAAAATATAATATGATACTAATTATAATTAGAAGATCAAAAAATTATTAATTATTTGTTAGGATTAAATATATTGATGGTCACCCAACTATAAATTTATTTTATTTTGGATACTAAATTTCAATTTGTTTCATTTTAATTACCAATACGAGGTGTTAAGTTGGTATGCTAACGTGTCGAATATTCTTTGAATATTCCAAGTCTGATTGTCATATCAACAAAATGCCACAAGCTGACCGGCTAGTGACATTGAAATAGAAGTTTGGTTACCAAAACGAAACCAATTGAACTTTAGTACTCAAAATAAAATAAGGGCAAAATTCATATTGAGGCCTCTAAACTTGTCGACTTTTTAGTATTAGGGCCCTAAAGTTTCATTTTGTATATTTAGGCCCTCAAACTTCACGGGTTTGAAATTTTAAACCATCTTGTCAATTTTTTAACAAAAATTATTTTCTTTTGATCCTTAAAGCTTTATATTTCTAACATTCATACCATTTTTTACCTTTTAACACTTATATCATTTTTCAAAATTTTCACCAGAAATAAATAAATTGACATATTTTAATTTCTAATATTTTAAATTATTATAAATATATTTAAATAATTTTAAATTTTAAAAATAAACAAACAAGTTAATGCTATTATGATAAAATTTTTAAAAAATTATAATAATAATAATGTTTTTCACAATATTTTAAATTATTGTGAGTAAATTTTTAGAATATAATTTTTTTTTTATGTACCCAATAAGCATGATTCAAAAAAATGAAGGTTAACATAACGGTTATAAAAATTTTGAGTTGATTGAAAAATTTATCACCGTTTTTTCGTGATGTAAAGACATGCATTGACATCAACTATTTATAAAAGTTATATTATAAAAAATTATTCACAATAATTTAATTAAAATTTTGTACAAAAAACTAAAAAATGTATTAAAAATATAAAATTTAAATTTTGAAGAATTATAAAATATTTTTTATCACAATCTCTTTTAATTATGGTGTTCCTTTTCATC